>JABUQX010076466.1:0-36961 GCA_015478945.1 Trachelipus rathkii
TATTGGTGGCAAGAAGCTCAACTAGGACCACACCTCATCGCCGTTTTTGTCGCTGCGGCGTTGAGGATAGTTGCCGGGGTCGCATACTAGTTGAGTGGAAGGCTAACCAATGTGTCTCCTTCTCGTGGCGGAATGTCAATAAAGGATGACGGGATTGTTCGACATGGAGTACGGAAGCCCCTAGCTTAACGCAGAGGAAGAAACCCCCTATATATAAAACTCCCGCCGTGGGGATGTTTTACAAAATTGGTTTCCGAGCCTGCGGCTTAAGCGGTCCTTCTCCAAACGTAATAATCCCGAACTCCTGCGCTTTATCACCCAGATATTATTATCCCTTAAATTTTTTCTGACGTTCTCGATGATCGCCTGGCATTGCTGTCAACTCAACTGTCTCCCTGTACGTCCTGTAGGGAAAAGCTTTTCGTTGCATATTCGAGTCCTTGGACGTTCGCGGGGCGCCGAGTGCGCGGATGTGCTCATAGCCTTAGCGTCGTCTTAAGTACGTAGCGGCTCGAGGGTAGAGAAGAAAAGCAGCATTATTATTTTACACCTTCTCGAAGGTTAAAATAAAAAGTATCTCCCTCGTCCGCGACATGACGATCGCGATTCCTTGTGAAATCATGAAAAAAACTCTGATTCCAAGTCGCTTCGCACGCGCTCTTCTCGTTTTCTCAGCCGATGCTGCGGTAGTTCCCTTTACCGACCCAATTTAACGAAGCTTGGGTCGGAAAAGTGGAACACGTAGCTGTTTCAGCAGCGGGAGCGTCCGGCAGAGCAGCTATCCGTCCGTCCGTCCGTCGATTCTTCCTCTACCGAACTTGCAATAACTCTGCTCGTTTGGAAATGGAGTTTCTTCGGCGGCTTAATCAGCTGCTCTCCTGGTCGTTTCTTCAGCTGCTGACACAGCTGCCTCCGCTGCGAAAACTCCCTCTACCGAACTTGCAATAACTCTGCTCGTTTGGAAATGGAGTTTTCATTTTGGCCGCTTCTTCAGCTGCTGCCGCGCGTTCATCAGTCACTACCTCTCAGCAGCAGTCGTTTCAACCTCTACCGAAACCTCAATCACAATGCGGTTTGGAAATGTTGAGCGACGTCTAAAGCTGCAGCTGTTGAGATGTAGTGTCTGTTGCTTCGCTAGCTTCAGCTGATAATGTTGCTGGTTTTGTGGCCGATGTTGCAGTCGTCTCTCCCTCTACCGAACTTGCAATAACTCTGCTCGTTTGGAAATAGAGTTTCGACTGTTGCCTGTAGCTTCCGTCTCCGTAAATTCTGGTTTAGGTGGTTGTAGCAGCAGCAGCAGTAGCAGTTGCAGCGTTCTCCCTCTACCGAACTTGCACTAACTCTGCTCGTTTGGAAATGGATTGGGCTGCTCAAGTTGCCAAATTGTTGCTGCTTCTGCTGTTACTACTGCCGGCCGCTTTTACGGTTTCAGTTGCTGCCGGTTGGTTGAGAAATACGGGTTTGAGCGTGTAAGAAGGAATTGCTCGCGACACGAGTTTCTTTTCGCAGGAAGGGTTTCGTGACGGTGCGCGTGTGGAACGCATTGATAACGTCTCATCTTAGGAAAAAAAAAGAGGATATTGCTGCTGCTGCTGTTGGTCGCTTTGTGCGTGCGCTGGTGCCACTTGTGGAACTTTTCTCTCACTCTTTTTACTAAAAGTGAGAGCGATCGCGCAAACAATTGCTTGCAATTTCCTTCCTCTTTTCTTTTCTATCTTCTCGCTTTCGGACGGGCTGCTGTTGTTGAGCGTGCGTAACGTAACTGAAACGCAATGGTCATCACCTAGACTTCTTTCGCTCCCTTTGGTTGATAGAGAGACCATTTCGAGGGAAGGATGCCGGTGCTATTACTGTAGCTGCTGCTGTTGCTACTGTGTCGCCTTTCGAAAGGGATGCACGATCGGGTGCGGCGGGCGTTACCCAATCAGGCGTTTTCCCACTCCGCTTCTTGAAAAGAAGGGTGTGCGGAAAATTGCGTGTATTGGTGTTAGCGCCGTAGTTGCCAAAGTCGCTCCGATTGTTGTTCTCCTTTCGACAAACGCAAAGGGGCGCATAGTGGCTGCTGCATCAGCATAAAAATTTGTATCAGTAATAGCGTCGGTGTCTCTCTTTCTCGAAACAGGTTTTTGAGGGGACGTTAACAGAAGTCTGGTGGTGCCATCTCGAATTAAGTTTCGTTTCGTGCGCTGTGTTGCCGGACCGGCAGCAGCCTTGAAAAAAGAAAGAGAGATAGAAGGAGGGGGGGAAGAGGAAGGAAAATTTGCGCGACGCTCTCATGACAAAACGCTGGAGATGAGGGAAGGTTTGTTTGTGGTATTAGCGCATAAGCATTGTGTTGCCGGATGGCGACCCGCAGTAGTAGTAGCTATCCTGAGAATGAGACGTTGTGTTTTGTTAGTTCCTCGCGTGCGCTCCGTCCGTTTCTCTTTCCACTGTTGCCGAATGCGAAAGAAACTCAAAGTGCACGCTTTGTCGCTCGTCGTATAATAGCGCATATCAGAGAGCCTTTTCGCGTAGTATATATATAATTTCCAATATTAGTAAGAGTATGAAGAGTTTTATTTACTTATATATATCTTATATGGTAGGTAAGTTTAGTGCATACTATATATATATAATAATCTAGTTTATTTATACTAGTAAGTCGCTGTTATAATAATTATACCGCTGTATACTTATTCATGCTTTATAATTATAAATGGAACTATAATATATATATAGTTAGTAGATACTGTTGCTTTAGCAATTATATAATCATATTTATATATTATATGCTATATAGTATATATATTAGTGAGTATATAGAGCTCGTGTACTATATATACATATATATATATCGGTGGTTAATATAGTATTATCAATCATTGTTTAAATGGGGGTTAGTATATATAGTCATAGTATCACCTTTTTGAAGATTACGCTAATAACGTCGCTGGCTGCCAATTTCCCTGGATACGCAGGCTAACTGATATTATTTCCGGTACTTTTTTATACAACTTCTGACACGAATATTCGCAATCAGTATCTTCTTTAACTTAGAGGCTCATGGCTAATGAATACCCTCAGTTCACGTGAGGCTATATATGAATTATTGCCAGCGAGTTCGATTTTATTATGTGAGAACAAAGAGGACATTTCTATTGATGGGAATTATTATTCGTTGCGTGCGTTAATTTTTTAAACCAGGAAAATTCTTTCAGACGTGTGAATTTATTAATTTAAATATTATTGGAGCAATAAATATATATAATAATTTCTTATCCTTTTGCTGAATCATCTTTATGTATGGAACGAGATATAATAATATAATAATAATAATAATAATAATATAATCTCATTGATCTCGTGATAATAATAATATAATAACTATAGTGACAAACTTTTTTAAAGATAATATAATTAATATATACTTAAGCAAGCTCGGACTAGGATCAGCGTGTAGTGCTTTTGATATTGAAGAGATGTCGATTGTTTTTATTGTGAAAAAAGGCATTTCTATTATGCATTATCATTTGCGTCGCACTAACTTTATTTAAATAATAGGAAAATTCTGTCTGAGTCAAGACGTAATGAAACTCTCTTTTAAATTCTAATATATTGACGTGTAGCATTAGCAATAGAGGGAATAATCAGATCAATAATATAATAATAATCATAATAGACTAATAAGATAATTTAATAATTCTTAATAATTAATATATTGTCGACATAATTCTTACTAATAATATAAATCAATTGGAATATATAATTAACGTACAATTATATGGTGAGTACATAATAACCATAGATTTTAAAGCTCGGTTCTATGATAGCGCTGAAGCTTTTCAGATTTAGTGAGTTATCGACTATTATAATCTTATGTGTTCGTTAAAAAAGGTCATATATGCTATTACATGTCGGTTAGTTTTGCGTGAAAGCTAATGATAATTTATATAAAAGGAAAGGGATATTTCTTCTCATATATAGAGCTCGATGATGAGTTGATAATTAATGAAAAGTATTTGAGATGGTACGACTCATAGAGCGATGTAGATAATAATACATGCAAAGGGTAATAATAATAATAATAGATACTAATAATAATAATTATTATTCAAAGATGACATAATAATAATAATATATGACGTTTATGGTGAGATGATAGTAAATACATGTTAGTAGGTGAGATAACTCCATGAAATTAACTCGAGATCATAGAATGTAGTATATGTATCGTGATATTAGCAATATACTAATAATCCATCGTGGCCATTATGAAATGAGGATGGTTATAGATAATATACATAATGATATGGAGATACATGATTATGGGCATAATAATAATAACATAATAATAATCGGAATAATTATACTCAATAATAATCGAATAATTCAGTGAATTGACTAATAATAAATACATCAGATGAAGTACAGTGAGATTGCTAATTAGAGTGGATAATATAATCAGATAATACTCATAATAAAGAACAGTAGATAATTGGTAATAAACACATCCTACTAATAATAATGATATAATAAAACTCCCACGATGACTCAATAATGTGAATAATGAAATAAATAGAAAGCTAAGTAATTACTACATAATAATAATAATAATAATAATAATAATATAATAATAATAATAAAATAGATTATAATAATAATATTAAGTTCAGTGTCTAAAGTGACATCAATGCAACTCGAGAAGCAGCACCTGACAGTAAACGAAAATATATTTTTGGAATCAGGGGAAAAATTTAATGGAGGGGTTTTTAATATTTTTTTTTTTTTTTTTTTTTTTTTTGCAATTATTCGTCGGAAATAGTTTAAAAAAACAAAAATTTATATATCCCCGCATTTAGGGGGCTCGAGCGACGGGGGACAGAGGGGGGACGAGTCCCCCCGTCTTCCACCTGGGAGGCCGAGAGACTGCCGACTCCTGCCATCTTTTGTGATTTACGACGGACTTTGTGGGTAATAACCGTTAAGATATATAAAAAATAGTTAATAGAATTGAGTTAGCTTCACCATTATGGAGCAGCTCTGTAGAGAATATTCCTCTTAATTAATACTGAAGCCGTCTTCAGAAGACCGCGACATAATATAGGAGCGCGGAAATATAATTCGCTTTATTCTTTCTTTAGAATTATTTCGGTGACGAGAGATAATGCAAAAAACACCATAATAAAAACATAAATCTCACACATCTTACAAATATAAAATGCAAAAAAAAAAATTAAAACCCCACTGGTCTTAAGAAGTTATACAATGCAAAAGACAAAACGATTTAACTGTAAAACTCGAATTCATATTAATTCTGTTTCAGTTGAATACGGAAATTTTCAAATCACGGCCAGTGTATACTGTTGCTTTCGGGGATTTCCCGCGGTTAGTCCTCTGCGAAGTGGTCGACCATGCATATGAGAGCTTTTAGATCTCACGAGATATGACAGTAGAAGCGCCGTAAATAGTGGACGATATAGCAATATCTATGTCTGTAGTACTCAGGAAGTTAGTGGACATCATATATAATATTATAGTACTTATAATATAATAATATCTTTAAAATTTATTATAAATATTATATCTATATATATATATATACTTGTAGTATATTATATATATATATAATAGTACGGATACCTTTCGAGAGTAATAGTAGTTAGCGACTTAGTACTATACTAGTATAGTGGTGATGGCTACAGTGGTTATAAAGATGGGCTTGCAGCTCTAACACTCGTTTATTCTATATAGGGCTTCCCTTTTAGGGTTTACATTTAAGGTTAGTCTTGGTTAGGTTAGGGTTTAACAGGCCTAATAGGTTAAGGCTTATGTTCGGTTCAGGTTATAGTTTATTGGCCGGTTTAGTTGTATACTCAAACAATTTAATGTATTTACGCCGCCGGGTTTTTTCCTAGGGAAGTTTTTTTAAGAAGAGATAAGAGTACATTATTATGATTTCTAGCGCTCGGCTGGAGTCATACCTACGTTCTCACTAAATACGTGCCTACTATTTGAGGTCTACTAACAACATATTTTTTAAAATATTTTGGCTTCAGTACGTTCATGAGTAAATATCAGAGCAACATTTTTTTAAGTTGGACGTTTGTAAATGTTCAAGTAGTTTTTATGATGGCTCTGGTCGCTTTCTTCTATTTAGAACTTGCGGGGTTATATATCGTAACCTAATTACTATATATAATATATATATATATATTATACTATATATAATATATATCTAAAATATATACTATATATATATATATATATAATATATATACTAACCTAGTTCAAGTTACGGCTAATACTCATGTAAGGAGGTCGAAATAGTTCTCGTAGCCTCATATATTATGTATATTATATATATTATATATATATATATATATAATATATATATAGTATTATTATATATAATAATATTATAATATACTATATATATAGTCATAAATATATATATATGATCTGATATTAAATCAGACAGATAATCATATATGAATAATATATTATATATACTAATATATATATTATTATATTATATATATATATATACTTATATATTTATATAGTATATATATATATAGGTATATAGGTATGAATATGTTATGGCTAGTATAATATCAGATCATTATTTTAACTACTATCTGGATTATATATACCCTATATAAGTTCTTGTGAGATAAAATCAACTAGGAACACAATATATAGATAGCTCTAGAATAATATATATATATATATATGCGCAATAGTATCAATAATATAAAGGGTATACTGTCTACATAACCCCAAGGTCGAATCAACTAGAACAGTTGATCCTTATCATATAATGATTATGAGCTGATTTACCGTTATATATCGAGTGGGTTTGAGTTGCGTAGTGTAATTTTTCCTAGAGTTCAGTACTATATATATCTAGAGTTTGTGCTTTTATACTCACTATTCATATTAATTATATATATATATAATATATCGCTATATATATATAACTGGTGTTTATTATTTGAGCTGAGGTGTAAGTATATGTGGATTTTGCCTCTGGTGCATTATATACTACTATCCGTTATATATTCATACCACATATACTATACTGTATATGTGATATATAGGTACGCCGCCCTGGCGGTCTCACTCAGTACGCCGCTCTTCTTATATAGCTAGTTATATTATATGTCACTTAAATACCGGTAACTATGATATACTGTTTCACGTATCTGAATTTTTCTACAAACATATTTTAATGAACTATATTAAATTTTTTTTATATATTTATTGTATTCACTTGTTTACTATTCAGGGTAGGACTCGGAGGTACTAACGTAAGTTGAGTCCCGCGGTAGTGCATTTCGCACGTATATTGTATTAAGTGATTTTAGATAAGTATAGTAATAGGGCTCTTACTAATATCGATAGCGCATTAATTTCAGGTACCTACGAATAGAATATGGTGAATCTATAATGTCATGTGACCTAGGAATGAATAAAGCAGGGGAAACTCTCTTAGTATAGTAAGAGGTCCGTAAAGTACGATTCTGACGTTTAGCAATATATAGTATTTAGTATATATACTAGTATCAATGAGAGCTGCGCTAATTATATAAGTGAGTGAGTCATAGTATATTATATAAGGCTCAATCGATATACACATTCTATATATATAGTACGACTAGGTATTACGCACTCTATATCAGAAGTTATATATCCCTTCATAAGTAATAGTAGCTATGTAGTGCTTATATATAATAACTATTATAGTTATTCAGCTATATACTATATATATGCATTGAGAGTTTTACATATTTTATATATATATATATATACTCACCGTGATTAAAATAAAAAAAGGAAGATAATGATTATATATATTACATTGGTATAGGTGTAATTCCTTTTCTTTAAATTAATCGGGCTAATAAATTTAGAATTTAATTTAATAAAAGCATCTGATCAAGCCTTCTAATTCTTAAACTCACTCAAAAATCAGAGTGTGAAGAAAACTGGAGTGTTCTTTTATTATGCTTCATATTGAAGACACCTATCTTTATTAGTACGATATTCACTGAGAGTACTTTAGAGTTGGGTATACCATTTTATAGGTGAGTATAATGAGTATATATATATATACAGATCTATTAGCAGAGTATCTGATGGGAATAGTAAACTACCTATAAAATAAATATACGAGTTAAGTAGAGTAGTATATACAATTATAACGTAGTACTGCATATGATAGGGTTTTACTATTATAGTTAATAGATAACCTATAATGAAAAGTAGCGTTTGTGATTATATATCACGCTATTATACAAAGATAACTAGTACATGATGTTCGGTATTGGTACCATATATATATTATATAGGTAAAGTATTAATATAGTAATATATTATATAATTATAATATACTACTAGCCATAATGATAGAGTGTGTATAAATATACAATATTTACATCATATACTGCCGATACTGAGACTTGAGCCCTTATATATATATAGAAATATTGCTGATATATATGGTCAGCTATATATATATTAATACTATAAATATGCCGGTCCCTATACGTATATGTAATTTCACAATTCACTGCCTATAAATATTTTAAAATAATAAGCATCGCAATCATCTGATAGATGTTAAAACATAATCTAGATATATACATTATTCTGTTCCTATTCTTTTACTCATTTCAAAGAGTAAATCTACTTCTCTGAGTCTCATTTAACATTCTCTCAAACACTATATGAGGTGATAGTGATATACATAATAGGGTACGACCGTACTACGGATTATTGTAGGTATATATATATACTATATATAAATATGGATATAGGAGTCTTACTAGAAATATGTAATACCTTCGAGATACGAGTATGAGAGGAGTATATATATATATATCATAGCACAGTGAGTAGGGATGGTCATAGCAGTAAATAGCTGCAGGATAACATCCGCATCCGCTCGCATTAGCCCGCGAGAGTGAAGCATCCGCCAGAGCCTCTATGTAGTGACATCCGCATTTCTCCGAGCGCATACCGTAGCAAAGCTATTGGCCTGCGGATGCGTGTGCGAGAGATTGTGGGTTACTTATTGAGAATTCTCGAGATAAGGAGCGCAGTTTATATGCATGAAAATAGGGGTGTGAATATGAAAATGACATGAGTTGACTGACAGAGTGCTAATCATTAAGCTTGGACTATTGCATATTGGCGATATTGGTAATAAGATTTCGATAACAAGAGCGGGTTTAGTCGGTTTTCCTGCAGCACTCGCTCTCGGAATAGTGACAGCGCTGTCCATGATTGAACATGAATGACGTATTGCTGCTAATTGAGAATCTCTTGCATTTGTACGGGGGAAGTTCGTTATTCCAGAAGCTCATACACAGGTGGGCTTATCAATGGTGATATATGATCATCTATTTTATACAATCACTGCAATCCTCAATGAGATTTTCACCGGTCTATCTCAGGCTCAGCTCGATTACCATTTTCATGAACGGAACGGCTAAGCCCAGAGAAATATAGGAATCAAGCTATATATCATACAGCATGCTTTGCGTTCGTGTCGGGATGACAATACGCGCGCATTACTCAGCGCAGAAGAGACAATGTCTTAGACAAGCCAGCCATTGCAAATGGGATGATGATGATTTTAAAAAAAAATGAAAGAGTGTAGGATCTGTGAAAATTCTGCGCTACGCTAGAAAAACGCTTTTGGTTCTGTCTGAATTAATACACTTCATACATCACAACTTTTACTTTTAGAATAGCCCGTTATACTGCATAGTAGAGTTTTTTCTTGTAACACTGTATATTCATGTTATCTGTTCACCTGTTTCGTGTGTGTTGGCAGGTGGTGAGAAAAGCGTTCAGTCGCGAGAGCAAGGTCGTCCTATGATTCGCCTCGGAGAACATATTCAGTTTGGAGTAGGCAGGAAGGAAAAAAACGGAAACTGCGTGACAGACAACACAAGTCATCTAAGCGCAAGTTTTTTGGATATAAATTGACACATGGTCAACTTGAAGACATGTGTGTCTACAGTCTCAGTTAGGTGATGAACTGACAGCACATACATTATTCTCTCCGGCAAAATTCGCTACGTGCAAATGATTAATAACTATCAACCAAGTAAAAACGATTCAGATACATTCCAATTGATATAGATTTTCCCTTATCAGGTTGATCGCATGATATTTTAAGCATAAATGGTTTGGCCCGGAGCGCATATGAGCTCAGGAGGTGTGAGCAAGAGAAGAAGTATTCTGGAGCCTGTCCTTCAGCCACGGTTAAGTGTTCCAAGTGCAGAGAGTATCTCGCATGATGCTCAAAAGTACTAAGTTTTGAAAATAGAAAAAACGCACAGCAACACTCGTTCACAGCAAAAGGACAGATTATATTGTGAATGTATTCTCAATTGTGGCACAACGCCGTCGCGGTGAGTATTCGTGAATTTCAGGTACGTAAGTCGGACAAGAACAAGATTGGGTGGGTCACACTAGCAGCGGGGTATGTAAACATCTACTTTCGACTAAGAGTGGGCTCGGTTGAAAGAAGGTGTATGTTGTAGCGTGGGCTCGTCATTTTGGAGTTGGGTCCCGTCAGTTCGCATCCATAGAGTAGCTTTACTTCAATTATTTAACAGCAGTGTATGGCTCTAAATCGAACATACTATCGTTATCGCTATTATATATGAATATTAATTTCTCGCTGTTATTACTGCTTTCTTAGTATTCGCTCGCGGTATACGTGCAGTGATACTTAAGTACAGGTACAGATATTGCAGGGCAGGGCAGGCAGACTTGAGTGATACATACAGATACATGATATTATGTAAGTGTAGCGGTATACGAGTCGTAATAGTATACTCATCAGCAGCGATAAGCTAGTAGTATGGTATATTATATTAGCTATATATATATATATGTAGCTGGTACTGGTAATACTAGCTTTCGTTTATCGCTCCTATTTTGCTTATCTTATATTATTATATATAAAGTATATAATATTAATATATAATACTGTTTCTGGTTCTGGTTTATTGGATCTTGTCGATAATAATAAATCACTAGTACTTTATATTTCTCTATATAATATTTATATGGTGAATGAAAATTTAGATATGTTGTTTCAGATTTTTACTATATACTGTTATACGGTTATATGTGATATAAGTTTATATACTGGAGTGCGAAAAATATAGGTAGGATCTATATACGGTAGTATATATACTATATCATATATATTATTACCGCCGATAAACTAGGTATATATACGCGGGGAGGACTATATGTATTAATTTTAAATATATATTATAATATCTATGATTTATAGGATTATATGGATACTATATACTATAGCTTACGATATATATATAATATATAATATATCTATATGCTCATACTATCAGTAGTATAAATATTAGTGTAATGAGTCAGATATTATTAATTATATAGTATACCTATATCATAATCAAAAAGACATTATTAGGGCTTATAGGCTGAACGTTCATACTGGGTCGAACAGACATGCAGCTATTCCGCGATGGCTCCCGCGATTATTGAATATTCCTTAACATCCGCATCCCAGATCCCAGCTATAAGTCCGAGGATGCGAAAAATGACCATGATCACTAACTCGATGTGTACCTATGGTATAAACTATATACATTATTTCGATATTAGGGTAGATATATATATAATAAGGATACTTATTTAAGAACTAATATTATACGTGGTTACGTCCGAAGAGTCACGTTAACCGCTATTATTTAGGTATTTTATATTGTCCTATATATATAATATCTCTATATATATAGCAGTTAGCCGAATTTACACATACTATATACAGTATATATTCGGAGACCTATTTTCAAATATTGTGTGTTGTTTCCTACACATATAATGAATATTATGTGATTGGATAGTAATAAGAGAGGATAATTTAATAAAAGAAAGTTTTAGTGTTTAGTTAAGGACTCTGATTCATACTAAAGCATATTTTAAAATAAATTTGATATATTCGGATTGTTTTAGTGAATACATATATAAAGTTTCTTCGTACACGGCTTATTTTGATAATAATATAGTAATAATACCATAATAATGGGATGTACATATAATACAATTACTGTCATTTTGACTTGTACGGTTACGCCATTTCAAGAAGCCCTTCTTGGAAATCAAAAGTGACTATATATATATATATATATAATATATATTATATATATTATATTTATATATATATATATATATATATATATATATATATATATATCTAATATATGGGTATATTCTTAAGTCCTTATAATATATATATATATATATATATATATATATATATCAATATATAATATATAAATATCATATATATATATATATATTATATATATATATATATATATATATATATAACTAGGTAATTATATAGGTTCGCTATAGATCTTCATTTGGAGGCTTATATTATACGGTAACTGGATAGGTTATAGGAGGATAGTTACGGCAAACCTCTTATAATATATAGAGTCACGATTAATATACTTAATATCGTGATATGAGATAGGTAAAAGTAGTATTTAAGGTACTATCTGGTAGGGCTATGAGCTCATACAGTTCGGTGACCTGTTGCTTCGGGCCAAAACATAGCCAGCACCTCCGACGATGATGCTCGCGCCTCGAAGAGACGTGAGCGATACGCGGTACCGTTTCGGAGAAAACTAATCATACTCTCTTCTGGAATATCGCGTGTAGAATTTTGTATGGGGAAAATCTGCAAAAACACAAATTTCTGTTTGTTTTATATAGGTACTATATATATATATATATAGTTTTTCCGAATCTATATCCTACTATATGGTAATATACGTGATCACTAGTCATTGATACGGGTCGTATATTATACTACTTATATATATTATCTATATATTATATATATGAATATATTATCGAAAACTACGATAGGTACAGAAAACTAACATATTTGGAAATCAGCGTTGAAATTTGTATGGCAAAATTGGATTTTTTTTTATTGGGCTTCGGCCGACGGTGCCGGTCGTCCCCATGATTCGGCGCAGAGACCCGACTCTTGCATCTTCTCGCGGTTTACCCGGGTTTTTTTTTTTTTTTTTTTTTTGTCAAAAAAAAAATAAATATTAAAAAAAGTTTCTATTTTCTTTTTGGAACAAAATTGAGATACGTGATTCCATATTGAAGTAGTACGCGGGCTAACTTATGATGGTACTTGTAAATTATTGATAGTTGTAATAATGGTCTCGTCCATAATAATCGGGCTGGCACCAATAGTAATACCTAAACAATGACTGGTCAATTTGGCTTGTGGTTGAGTCACATGTTTAAAAGCCTTTTTTTAGAACATCAATTATGAACTATATATAGGGACCTATATATATATATATATTATATATATATAGCGCTGGCTGTCGCGAGCTTTGGGTTTGGTTTTTTCAAACGGAGGGGAGGAGATGCAGCAATGCGGTCCTCTTTTTCATAATATGATATATTGGCCTTTATATACTACATATATATATATCGTTCTGGTGTATATATACTGGTACATACTATAACAGTCAAATATATATTTCAATATGATATCTAAACTTATAGTACATCGATAGTAAAAACTTGTTCTGTACTACTCGTCACAAGAGTGAAAAATTGCGAAAATAAATCATCGATTACACGGTTGTTTAAGATGCTGATCCAGTGTCTAGTTTTTTTTTATTGTGCAATGACACAGGATTTAAGCACTGTGCTGGAGACATTGGCATTACGAAAACTGGAAGTCTCTTTAGAAGCCGTGGAAAACTAGGGTTTCGGGTAAAATAATTTTTGAAGAAGACAGCTAGCTAGTATGCGGAGGGGATTCTCGGAGCCCGCTTTTGTATTTAAAACGGTACAATGTTTTGATGCCTCGTTGGGTTGTATAGATTTATGGCAACCCTTCGAAGAAGGGGTTGCGGAGACGGTTGCGCAGCATACCGCTGTTGCGCAGCATGCGCAGATACGGTCCGGACCCTAGTTTTTGGTAGACCTTCCTCTCGTCTCACTGGGATGCCTCGCTTTTTTTGATGTTTTGGCATTGATAGGTTGTCGGTTTTGGACCTTTGATATATTATCAGGTTTTCTAAGGCCTTGATATGATACAGCCTTGATCGCGCTATCAAGGCTGAATTGGACCATCGGTGGTTAAGGTCGTGGTCGGATTGTAGGGTATTTCCATATCGAGGGCTCATCAGGTACCTGCGCCATAGTGGGTTTGATAGGTAACGTGGTTTTCTAACATCGTTTAGGTCATAGTATGGATTCCTGGCTTGTCATTTTCGGATCTGTCCTAGACTTTGAACGCATGTTTATGAAGTAGGGTGAGCCAAGGATACATAAATTTTGTGCTACGTCATGTATTGGCGGGTTATTCTAGCCGTTTCTACTATGAACGTATGTAGTTTAATATTCTGAATATGCTAACATGTAGGTAGGGCATGGAATGGGGGACAATCTATTCTTAATGGAACGCATGTTTCATGTATATTCCTAACTTGAGCACAACACTCCTAGGCACCACACACAACATTCGGTTCACGTTTATACCACCACACACAACAATAGACTACTCACGCACGATCATTTCAAAAATTAGCCAAGATAGAAACTCGATCCCTATGGGATTCGGTTTAGTCAACGGTGATAACGGAACAATTTATCCAAGATCCACCGAAAATGGTGAGGGATCAGGGGAATCTTTTAATTCAATCTATTCTAGCATTAAGCTCAGATTTTATATAATCTATTGATCAGATGACACGCGGATGATTATATAATTATATATATTATAATTATTTAATATAATTATAATAATATTAAATAATAATATAGTGGTAAAGGTAAAGATATACTCTAATTAATAATAATATAATCAATATATAATAATAATATCTAGTAATATTATTATTATTTGAAGTATATATTACTTTTATTTTTATACTATATATATAATATGTATTGAATACATTATTGTTAGAAGCGACAAATAGAGTCGTAGAATATAAGGTTAGTGGGTATTATTATAGTAAGTTAGTTATTATTATTATTATACTTACTATATAGGGTTTATACTTCTGTATATTATAGCCTGGTACGCTATTGTAAGTATGGGCTATATATTAGTAATTTTGGTATTATAGTATATAGTCGATGCGCGCGAGAAGGAGACGGTGGGTTGAACGGCGTCCAGTCGTCCCTCATACTAGTTTTACTTCCCTTTCCCTCCGTCCGTCTCTATTACCATCCCCTATACCGAACTCTTCTCGGAGGTTTCCTTGCCGCCAGTGAAATACCACTACTCTCATCGTTTCTCCACTAACTCGATTATGCGCGGGAAAGCGTGCTTTAGGCCGCCCTTCCTATTCAGCCTCCTTTCCCTTGATTGAGGGTCAGGTATAAATTTGGCTGCTTTAGGAGGGTGCGCGTCGGGCACGCTGCTATTCTCGAGAAAAGCGAAGTTCGAAGGCGCGCTGGGCCGTTGTTCGGATTCGCGGTGGTGGTCGTACTTTCCTGTCGTTCCGTTTTCTCGCGAGCCTCCTCTCTTTTTTCTCCGTCCGTCCGCAGTAGTTGCGGTAGTAGTTTCGGCTGCTGCCGCTGCTTCGGCGGTTGCGTGTCGGGGTATTGAATTGTTGGAATAGTAGCGCGAGCGGTCGGGAGGGGTGCGGTCATCCGCCGTCGAAAATGTCTCCGGTTTTCGGCGCCTTTTTTCGCGACGCGTGTCGAGGACAGTGTCAGATGGGGAGTTTGACTGGGGCGGTACATCTGTCAAAAGATAACGCAGGTGTCCCAAGGCCAGCTCAGCGAGGACAGAAACCTCGCGTAGAGCAAAAGGGCAAATGCTGGCTTGATCCGGATTTTCAGTACGAATACGGACCGTGAAAGCGGGGCCTCTCGATCCTTTTGACTCTCTAGAGTTTTGAGCAAGAGGTGTCAGAAAAGTTACCACAGGGATAACTGGCTTGTGGCGGCCAAGCGTTCATAGCGACGTCGCTTTTTGATCCTTCGATGTCGGCTCTTCCTATCATTGCGTGGCAGAACACGCCAAGTGTCGGATTGTTCACCCGCTAACGGGGAACGTGAGCTGGGTTTAGACCGTCGCGAGACAGGTTAGTTTTACCCTACTGTGTCCAGTAAACGGCCGTGGCGATGGTAGCCCCGCTCAGTACGAGAGGAACAGCGGGGGCGGACCTCTGGTGCAGCACTTGGCTGATAAGCCATTGGTGCGAAGCTACGTCCGTCCGGACTTATGCCTGAACGCCTCTGAAGGCAGAAGCCGGTCCAGGGATGCCACGGCACATGAGCGGAGAAAAACGGTTCTGTGAGGTAGAACGATATAACCGAGGGTCTCGCTTCCGAGGGGTTCCTGGTCGAGTGGCGTCTGGTCTGAGCGTGCGACACGTTCCCACTTTATCACACTCCGCCGCCACTTTTGTGGGTAAGAACGGGGGGCTCTGAGAAGTATCACCTCTGACGCGTCACTCTTACCGGTAGCTCACTCGATTTTCACACGCCTCGGAAGTCCCCCTTCGGTGTCTCGTTTCGGCTATGTGACCGAGCGGGTGAGTTCATACCACTAACCCTGGGGAGCAAAGGGACCGGCCATGGCGCAGCTTCGGCTGCCCGAACTCGCATTCCTTCGGGATTGCGGGCGCGGCCTGTAGGACCGTTGTGGGCGCATGGATCGTAAGGTGATTCGCGCCGCGGTACACGGGCTAGGGCCGGTTCTTGCCTCTCTGTCAAAGGGAAGGAGAGATGGAATCATAGGGGTCAGTGACTGTCCACTCATTGGCCTCTACCGTCGCTTTGACTGACTGGCATACAGCGTGAGTATCCGCCGAATCGTTTGTATACGACTTTCGTACCAGCCGGGGTGTTGTAAGAGTGTCGAGTCCCTTCATTCGGGACGAGCGCTTGAGACTTCCCTTTAGTAAACTAGGCTGCAAAGGTTCAACCCCTACTCGTATGGGGCGTTGCGGAGTGCCTTGCTGCCTGGGCACTTCATTAACAAAAATATACAGCGGCAGGATAGGTGGCTGCTGCTAAGTGTTTTCCTCACGACGAAGCAGGTATGCAGCAGCAACTGTACGAAAAGTTGTTGTTGTTGTGCCTGTGGACTCGATTAAAGGTTGCGAGGCAAAATACTTAGTCAGTACGTCAGTTATCCAACACACGGATTCGAAATTGAAAAATTTTCGCTAAGTCCAGCGTGAAGTTGATTCCCTGAGAAACGCATAGCTCAGGGTGACCTTGCGGAAAAATACGATTCGAATCGCAAACTCTGGGAATACTCGCGCCGACTTTGCCCTGAAGAAAGCTCCTCTTTCGGACTCAATCCCGGCGGATGCCTGTTCCTGGTAGAGCAATTCCGCTTTAAGGGACGAAGAGTCGGAATCCCTCGAGCCGGCCGCCTTTGACAGAGACCTCCCCTCTCACTTCTTAGGCGAAAAGTTTTCGCTGCGGAGAAAGGAGAGAGGTATTCGCCTGCGCAGAATTTCCAGTGACCTGGAGAAGGACTCTGGAGTAGCATCTCTACGAAGCAGGTAGCAGGCCGACCCCCAATTGTTAGTTTAGGTCCATGGCTGCCTGTGGAGTAAAGACAAACTTTTTGTCCGATCCGGGTTTCGGATTCGCATAATTGAAAAATTTTCTCGCTAAGACCAGCGGCGGCAGTGATTCCCTGAGAAAAAAACCGCACTAATGACTCAGTGACTTAGCGGAAAATACAGATTCGAATCCAAACTTCTGGAAATATCTCGCGCGATGTTGCCTGAGAAAGCTCCTCTTTCGACTCGAAGTCCCGGCGGGATGCCTGTTCCTGGTAAGGCGAATATTCCGCTTTAACGCTTCAAGGGGACGAGAGTCTGGAATCCCTCGAGCCCGGCTACCTTCGACATGACTTGCTTCTCTCACTGTCGTAGGCAAAAGGGTTTCGCTGGGAGGAAAGGAGAGGAGTTTTCGCTGCGCGAGATTTCCAGTGACCTGGAGGAAGGACTCTGAGTAGCATCTCTACGAAGCATGTAGCAGCCGACCCCAATTGTAGTTTAGGTCTGCTGCCTGTGGAGTAAAGATAAACTTTTTGTCCGAATCCAGAGTCTACACGAGAGCCGGGGAAAGGAAGGACTCAAAATTGCTTCACTACGAAGCAGGCAGCAAGCAGACCTTAGTGTCTGCTGCTGCCTGTGGAGTTTTGAAGAAATTTTTTGTCTTTTTTTTTTTTCTAAGTCCAAAGGTCTGCCGGGCTGAAGTGATTTTTCGAATCAAACTGAAGTAAAGCTCCTCCTGGCTGCCGCGCGAAGCGCGGCCGGCTCACGGGGGGGTTATACATGTATTTTTTGATTCGGTAATCAAGAGGCAGGCAACTGTGAGTTGCTTGAGGGTGATGTGACAGTGACCTGGACCAGGTGGATTGCCTAAACCCAGGTTAGAGTTACATATCCCTGAGAGCATGGACTTAGAAAAAATAAAAACTTTATCCTAAATATTTTTAGTAGCAAAATTTGACCCCGGACCGCTTAACCGACACTGAGAACTATCTCGCGCGATGTTGCCCGAGAAAGCTACTCTTTCGACTCTAAGTCCCGCGAGAAAGGCTGTCTGTGCCCCCCTCAGTCAGTCCTTTCGAGCGTAAGGGCGGGGAGGCGGGGCGCGCGCACCCCGCCGCCTTTGGCAGAGACCTGCCCCTCTCAGCTGTCTGAGGCGAAAGGGTTCGCTGGGAGCGCAAAGGATGAGGAGTTTTCGTAGATTTCCGCTGAAAATGCTGGATTGGGAAAGCAATTCTCCGGCCGCGCTCGACAAGGGCGATTATAATATTGCCGCCCACGGTAAGAGGTTTGCCCCTAGGTCCGGCGTTGGATTCGAAATTGAAAAACGATTGCGCTAAGCCAGCGCGCCGTTGACCTGTCCCTGAGCGAAAAAACGGCATTAGGCTTCAGGGTGACTTGGCGGAGGAAAATTCTATTCGAATTCCGAAACATTGGAAGTGAATCTCGCGCGATGTGCCCTGAGAAAAGCTCCTCGTTGACTCTTAAGTCCCGGCGGAGCCTGTCCTGGCAAGGCATCCGCTTTTAACGAGAGGGACGAAGAGTTCAAGAATCCCCTCGACCGGAAGCCTACTTGGACAGAGACCTGCCCCTCTCACTGTCTAGCGGAAGCGTTTCGCAGGGAGGAAACAGAGAGGTGTTTTCGCTGCGCAGAGAATACATCCAGTGAAAAACCCTGGATTCGCGGAAGGCATTTCTCGGCCGCGCTCGACAAAGGGCGACTTCATATGCCGCCCGGTAAGAGGTTGCCCCCCTCGGTCCGGGTTTGGGATTCGAAATTGAGAAATTTCGCTAAGTCCAGCGTGCTGTGGAATTCCCTGAGAAGCGCATAGCTCAGGCGTGACTTGGCGGAAAATTCTATGTCGAATCCCAAACTTCGGAATATCTCGCGCTGATGTTGTCCGAGAAGGCTTCCTCTTCGACCCTTGAGCTCCCGGCGGGAAGCGAGGAGGAGTTTTCCTGCGCGAGATATCCCGTGAAAAGCTGGATTCGGGAAGCATTCTCGCGAGCCGCACTCGACAAGGCGATCATATGGCCGCCCACGGGAAGAGGTTTGCCCCCTCGGTCCGGGTTGGAATTAGGAACTGGAAATTGTCCCTAAGTCATGTAGTGTTAATATAGCAACAACGCATAGACTCAGGGATGAGATGCATATAAAGCGGTTCGCCTCCTAACTTCGGAATAATCTGCGCCGAATGTTGCCGAGAAAGCTCCTCTTTTGACTCTAAGTCCCGGCGGATGCCTGTTCCTGGCAAGCCATTCCGCTTTAAAACGTGACGGACGAGAGTCTAAGGAATCCCTCGAACCGAAGCCTTGACAGAGACCTCCCCTCTCACTGTCTTAGCGCAAAGGGTTTCCGCAAGGGAGGAAAGGAGAGAGTTTTCGCTGCGCGAGATATCCCGTGAAAACCGGTGTATTCGGGAAGGCATTTCTCGGCCGCGCTCGACAAGGCGATCATAGGAACCGCCAGGGTAAGAGATAATCCCTCCTCGTTCCAAAGTCCGACTTTTGGGAATCTCGCGCGTTTGTTGCCTGAGAAAATCTCCCTTATTTCGACCCTGAGTCCCGGCGAGAAGGGAGAGGAGGTTTCCGCTGCGCGAGATTTCCGTTGAAGAGCGGACTTGGGGAGGCATTTTCATGGCCGCGCTTGACAAGGCGATCATAGGGCCCGACCCACGTCTCAAGAGATATTCCCCTCGTCTTGGCATGTTTTCGACTTCGCAAATTGAAACTTCCGCTCAGAGTCCAGAGTCTTGTTGATTCCTGGAAACGACCAGCTCATGAACTTTGCGTAAATAACGTGATTTTGAATTCGACTTTCGCGTTCAAATATCTCGGCGCGCTGGTCTGCCCAGAGAAAAGTCCTCTTGCGACCAGTCCCGGCGTTCTCGGGAAGAGAGGAGTATTTCGCTGCGCGAGATTATCCCGTGAAAACCTGGATTCGGGAAGGCATTCCGGCCGCGCTCGACAAGGGCGATCATAGAGCCGCCCACGGCAAAGCAGGTTTGCCCCATCGTCCGGGCTTTGGGATTCGAATTGAAAAAATTTCCCAAAGTCCAGCGTGCTTGAGTTGATTCTCCTGAGATTGCAATGCTCAGGACTTAGCGGAAAATTACGATTCGAATCCGACTTTGAAAAATCTTCCCGCAATGTTGCCCGAGAAAGCGCCTCTTATCACCCTGAGTCCGGCCGGGCGAAGGACGAGGAGTTCGCTGCGCCGAATTTTCCGTGAAAACCTGATTCGGAAGGCATGTTCTCGGCCCGCGCGCTCGACAAGGGCCGATCATTATGGCCGCCCTACGGTAAGAAGAATATCCTCTCGTCCAAATCCCCGTACTTTGGAAAATCTCAGCGCGTTGTTGCCTCATGAGGAAAGATCTCTTCCCGACCCTGAGGCCCGGCGGGAAGAGAGAGGAGTTTCGCTGCGCGAAGATTTTCCGTGAAAAGCTAGGATTCGGGGAATGTATTTCGGCCGCGCTCGACAAGCGGGCGATCATATGGCCGCCCAGGGTAAGGATATCCCCCTCAGTCCAAAATCCGACTTTGAAAATTCTCGCGCGTTGTTGCCTGAGAAATATCCTCTTCCGACCCTGAGTCCCGGCGGGAAGGAAAGGATGTTTCGCTGCGCGCGGGATTTCCCGTGAAGAGCCGGAATGGGGAGGGCATTTCTCGGCCCCGCGCTCGACAAGGGCGATCATAGAGCCGCCCACGACAAGAAGTTTGCCCCAACGTCCGGTTGGATTCGAATTGAAAAAATCGCAAGTCCAGCGTGACGTTGATTTCCGAGAAACGCATATAGCTCAGCGGTGACTTCGGAAAATACGATTTCGAATCCGACTTGGGAAAAATTCTCCGGCGATGTTGTAAGAGAAAATCTCCTCTTCACCCTGAGTCCCGGCACTCGGGAGGAAAGGACGGTTCGCTGCGGCAGAGATTCTCCGTTGAAAAACCTTGCGAACGGACACGGCATATTTCTCGCCAGCGCTCGACAAAGGCGCGATCAATATGGCCGCCACGGGTAAGAGATATCCCCCCGCAGTCCAAAATCCGACTTCGGAAAATCTCGCGCGTTGTTGCCTGAGAATTCTCCTCTTCCGACCCTGAGTGTGCCTGGGAAGGAGAGGAGTTTCCGCTGCGCGAGATTTCCTTCGGAGCAGCCGGATGGGAAGGCATTTCTCGGGCGCGCTCGACAAGGGCGATCATAGAGCCGCCACGGCAAGAGGTTTGCCCCCACGGTCCGGGTTTTGGATTCGAAATTGAAAAATTTCATCAATGAAAAGCGTGCTGTTGATTCCCTGAGATTGCATAGCTCAGGTGACTTAGCGAAAATTACGATTTCGAATCCGACTTCGGAAAATCTCCCGCGATGTTGCATGAGAAATCTCCTCTTTCGGACCCTGAGTCCGGCGGAAGGAAAGGCAGGTTTCCGGCTCGGCAGATTCCTGTGAAAAACCTGGATTCGGGAAAAGGCATTTCTCGCCGCGCTCGACAAGGGCGAACATATGGCCCGCCCAGGGTAAGAGATATCCCCCTCAGTCCAAAATCCGACTTTGGAAGATCTCCCGCGATGTTGCCCGAGAAAGCTCCTCCTTCGACCCTGAGTCCCGGCGGAAGGGAAGGGAGGTTTCGCTGCGCGAGATTTTCCCGTGAAGAGCCGGATTGGGGAAGGCAATTTCTCGGCCACGCTCGACAAGGGCGATCATAGAGACGCCACGCAAAGGTTTGCCCCCCACGGTCCGGGTTGGAATCGAAATTCGAAAAAATTTCCGCTAAAGTCCAGCGTTGCTGTTGCATTAAACCCTAAGATTGCCAAGCTCAGGGTGACTTAGCGAAAAATACGATTTCGAATCGACTTTGAAAATCTCCACGCGATGTGTGCAAGAGAATCTTCCTCTTTCGACCCTGAGTCCCGGCGGGAAGGAAAGGAGGTTTCGCTGCGCTAGATTTTCCGTAAACCTGATTCGGAAGGCATTTCTCGGCCGCGTCGACAAGGCGATCATATGGCCGCCACGGGTGGTAAGCAGATATCCCCCCCCTCAGTCCAAAAATCGACTTTTGGAAATCTCGCGCGTTGTTTGCAACTGAGAAATCTCCCTTTCTTCCGAACCTGAGTCCCGGCGGAAGGAAAGGAGGTCTTCGCTCCTGCGCGCGAGATTTCCCGTGAAGAGCCGGATTTGGGAGGGCATTTCTCGGCCGCGCTCGACCAAAGGGCGATCAATTAAGAGCCGCCCACGGCAACGAAGTTTGCCCCCACCTGGTCCGGGTTTGGATTCGAAATGAAAAATTCGCTAAGTCCAGCGTGCTTTTGATTCCTGAGAAACGCATAGCGCAGGGTGACTTAGCGGAGAAATACGATTTCGAATCCGACTTTGGAAAAATCTCGCGCGATGTTGCAAGAGAAATCGCCTCTTTCGACCCTGAAGTCCCGGCGGGAAGGAAAAGAGGTTTCGCTGCGCGAGATTTCCGTGAAAAACCGGATTCGGCGAAGGCATTTCTCGGCCGCGCTCGAAAAGGGGACCATATGGCCGCCCACGGTAAGAGATATCCCTCTCGGTCCCAAATCCGACTTTTGGAAAAACCTCGCGCGTTGTTGCCTGAGAAAGCTCCCTCTTTCGACCCTGAGTTCCCGCGGGAAGGAAAGAGGTTCGCTGCGCGAATTTCCCTGAAAAACCCTGGAGTTTCAGGAATACATAACGAGTGTTCTCGCCGCGCTCGTACAGGGGCGATTTTCATATGGCGGCCCAGCGGTAAGAAATATCCCCCCTCATGTCCCAAACTCGCGACTTTGAAAATCTCTTCGCGCGTGTTGCCCGAGCAAAGCTTCCTCTTTGGCACTCTCACAACGCTCCGGCGGGGGCTGGGGCAAGAGAGGAGTTTCCGCTGCGCCGAGCACTTTTCCCGTGAAAACTGTATGGCAAGGGTATTTCTCGGCCGGCGCTACGACGAAGGGCGAATACTATGGCCGCCCACAGGTAAGAGAATATTCCCCCTCACGTCACAAAATCCGATCTCTGGAAAATCTCGCGCGCTTGTTGCCTGAGAAATCTCCATCTTTCCGACCCTGAGTCACCGCGGTAGGAAAAGGAACGTTTCCGCTGCGCGAGAATTTCCGTTGAACAAAACCTGGATTTGCGGTTAAGGTATTTCTCGGACCGCGCTAGACAAGGGCGTCATATGGGCCGGCCACGGTAAAGAAATATCCCCCCTCACACTCCAAAAATCGGACTTTGGAACAAAAATCTCGCGGCCGATGTTGCCCGAGAAAAGCTCCGTTCTTTGCGACTCTAAAGTCCCGGCGGGCCGGAGGAGAGGAGTTTCGCTGCCGCGCAGACTCCGCGTTGAAAAGCTGGGATTTGGGCAAAGGATTTCTCGCGCCTCCCGCGCTCCGACAAGGCGATCATATGCGCCGCCACGGTAAGAAATATCCCCCCTCTGTCCAAAAATCCGACTTCGGAAAATCTCGCGCGTTGTTGCCTGAGAAATCTCCTCTTCCGACCCTGAGACCCGGCGGGCGAAGCGTAAAGGAAGTTTCGCTGCGCGAGATTCCCCGTGAAAAGCTGGAATTTGGGAAGGCATTTCTCGGCCGCTCTCGACAAGGGCGATCATATGGCCGCCCCAGAGTCAGAAATTTTCCCTCCGAGTTGAGTGCTGGACTTTGAAAATTATGGCGGTCGTCCCGAAACAAATGGCTGGCGATAGGAAAGTGAACTCTGAAAAACAGAGTGTCCCACGTATCGTCTGGTGTGAAACGTGCTCATCCCGAAGTCTCGGTTTGGTCGGAAATTTTTGGTCTGGGACTTTGAAAGAATTTTCTGGATTTTTCGACTAACGTCCTCTGCCACCAGGAGAATTCAGGAAAAATTTTATATCTAGATTTAAAAATATGTCTCGCAAACGACCGTACCCACGTAACTCGTCTGGGTTGAAACGCCTCTCCCGAAGTCTGCGTTTGGTCGACATTTTGCGTCCGCGGAACCTTAGAAATTTTCTCGAGTCTGCCACGTGGACTTAGAAAAAACTGTGGTCCGTAAAAAATGGCTGGGGGATTATGCAAAGTGTCTCGGAACGAGACTGTCCACGTACTCGTCCGGGTCTGAAACGCTGCTCTCCGAAGTCTGGTTGGCGCAAATTTCTCCTGCGTCGGGGACTAGGGAATTTTTCGATTTTTCAATAACCACTGCACCACAGAATTTCGGAAAATTTTACTATAGGCTAATTTTCCAAAATAGTCTCGCAACGAGCTTACCCCACCGTAAACCGTACTGGTCTGAAAAACGTGCTCATTCCGAAGTTGGTTTGGTCGAAATTTTCCGGTCGGGGGACTTAAGTGCAACTTTTTTCGATTTTTACGTTAAGCCGCTAGCGACCAAAAAAAAAAAAAGTTGGTTTTTCGAAAAAAAATCCCCAGGAGAGACTACCAGTAGGCTCGTCTCGGGCTCTGAAACGTACTCTCCCGAAGTTTGAAAGGATGCCAAAAATTTCAAGTTAAGCCACTGCACCACCCAAAATTTTTTTGACTAAATTTTGCTGACGGGTGGGGTGGTATACGGGGCGAGGAAGCATTATGTATAGAGAGGGGTAGCTGGGCCGCGGAAAAATTTTTTTTCTATAAAATTAATTTTATTTAAAGCGCTTTTCAAGCCTTTAGATGTTATTTTCTATCAAATTCGACAAAAAAAAGTACGAGTGTTTGCCACATTATTATGACGAATTTCTGCCCCAACTTGATATAGGGGGTGCCGAGTGAGAAAAGAGACATACCTGGTTCGGCCGAACCAGGGAGGCGTGTCGATGACTTTCTCCTTCCGACCTCTCCGGTAGCTAGGGAGAGTAGGAAGAGGCATCTGAGGCTGCCTGGCAGTAGTAATCACTGCCGACAGCCACCACTCTCGGAGAGGTCGAGTATTCCAGCACCAATGTCAAGTCACGACGTCTTCTCTGTATTCAGGCCACTGGTATACAGGCCTAGACCGTGGAGACTTAAGGCCTGGATACGTGATCTCCCCCACCAGCTAGAGAGCTAGCTACCAACTCTCAGTCATGCAGGCAGACGACACCCATTCATTCGCCCCCTGCTCCCAAACTCTCTGAGGACATAGAGGCATTCGGAGAGTTGGAACAGGGAAAGATGGACAGGTGAGTCGGCAGCGGGCTGGCGATGAGTTCTCCCGGCGATGTCACCACTCGAGAGTTCGAGCATCCGTGTTAATGTCAATTCACGTCCTCTCCTGCTCTC
Organism: Trachelipus rathkii; assembly: GCA_015478945.1. Classification (NCBI taxonomy): domain Eukaryota; kingdom Metazoa; phylum Arthropoda; class Malacostraca; order Isopoda; family Trachelipodidae; genus Trachelipus; species Trachelipus rathkii. Next base: position 25,804 of record JABUQX010076466.1, read on the forward strand.
AAGGAAGTGGTACGCAGGCCTAGAGCGTGGGACTTGAACCGCCTCGGTACTGGGAGGACCCCACCGCGTCTGCCTGTGTCAGGGAGGGCAATAGCTCAGTGAGAATACTCGCTCCGGCCTGAGGGCGGGACAGTAGGTTCCTTTGACGCTGTTGGTGACCACTGCCTCTCCAGGGAGCTACTAACCATCAGGCCAGTTCACAGCAATTATTATGTCCCGCGCTTGCCCTCTCACGGTGATAAGTGCTCTCTCGACGAGTGGGAAGCCGTGATCAGGTACGGAGAGACAGCAGGAACGAGGCGGATCTTCCGTGACCAAAGGGAAAATAAACTCAGAAATCGAGGTTGCCAAAGTCCCGAGAGGGTGCAGCCGCGGTGATCGAAAACTTTTCCGTGGAATGTTTGGCGAAAAAGGCGGAATTTTCCGCCTTTTCACGGAAACAGTAGAGCTTTGCTCTACCTGCCAAGGTCTGGACGATCTTAGTTCCGGTGCACGACGGTTATCTCGGCAGGTGGCAGCTCCCCCTGGGCCTGCCTGTTAGGCGGCTCACGAGCCGGAGAGCACAGTCCACGAGACAAACCTGCTACCCCGACTAAGACTTTGGCCATCCGTCTCCGAGAAAGTAGAGGACTCTTTCCTCCCTGGAGGAAGGTGCCAATGACGCTTCTCTCAGGCTGCAGAAACACCAAATCATCGGAAACCGACGTTTCCTCAGCTCTCCCGCCATATGTTAGTAGCACGAGGAGGGTGAACAGGGAAAGGTACGATGTCTGAGGCAACCGCGAGATTGCAGTTTCTTCCGCTGGTGTCACCCACCCGGACGGTTCTCCGAGCAGTCTCACGTTTAATGTCTAAACATTTCATCGTCTACCTCTCTCTGCGGTCAGGAAGTGTACGCCAGGGCCTAGAGCGTGCAGACTGAGCCGGCATGGGAGAGGACCTCCACCGCGTCTGCCTGGGTCAGCAGGGCAAAGCTCGATGAGAGAACGCCCGGCTGGGGCGGGACGAGTAGTGTCTTGTGAGCTGTTGGTGCATCCTTCCAGGGACTAACCAGGCAGTTCACAGGCCTTATTATGTCCCGTGGCCCTCCCACGGTATTGCTCCCTCGACGAGTGGGAAGCCGGACAAGGTACGGAGAGGACTGCCAGGAACGAGCGGTCTTCCGTGAACCAAGGTGAAAAACTCAAGAACTCGAGGTGTCAAGTCCCGCTAAGAGGCGTGCCAGCGTAGCGTGATCGACTTTTCCGTGCAATTTGGTCGAAAAAGCCGGAAATTTTCGCGCCTTTTTCACGCGAAAAGTACAGCTAGTTGCTCGACCTGCCAAGGGTCGGACGATTCTTTTAGGCGGGTGAGTTATCTCGAGTGGCAGCTCCTGGGCCGCCTGGTAGCGGCTTCGAGGAGAGCACAGTCCGAGACAAACCTTTACCCCGACTTGAATATTGGCCATCCCTCTCGAGAAGTAGAGGACTTCCCCCTGGAGGAAGGTGTCCAATGACGCTTCTCTCAGCAGACCACCCAATCATCGAGAACCCGTCGTGCCTCAACTCTCCCCCATAGTCACGTATCACGTACGGTGACAGAATACAGGAGCGGCGACTATTGCCAGAACAGGCGCGAGTGACGAGTTCTCAATCCACTGCAACGTGACCCGAACTGATGCAGTTCTCTTACCCACCTAGATTTCACACTCGGAGGTTCCGAGCATCCGTGTTAATGACAATGTCACGCTCTCTCTGCGGTCAGGAGTGGTGACGCAGGGCCTAGAGCGTGGCGGACTGAGGCGGGATGGGAGGACCTCCACCCGCGTCTGCCTGTGTCAGCCGGGCCAAAGCTCGATGAGAACGCCCGGCTGGGCGGGACGAGTAGTGTCTTGTGAGCTGTTGGTGAACATCCTTCCGGACTAACCAGGGCAGTTCACAGGCATTAATATGTCCCGTGGCCCTCTCACGGTGATATTGCCCTCTCGACGAGTGGGAAGCCGGAGAGGTACGGAGAGACTGCAGGACCGAGGCGGTCTTCCGTGACCAAAGGTGAAAAAACTCCAAATCGAGGTGGTGCAAGTCCCGGAGAGGGATGCAACCGGGTGATTCGACACTCTTTCGTGATTTTAGGTCGAAAAGCGCAAGAATTTCCCCCTTTTCACGGAAAAGTATAGAAAGCTACTTTTTGCTACGACCTGCAAGGTTCTTGGACGATGGCCTTTTAGGCGGCGAGGGCGTCTATCTCGGACAGTTGGCAGCTACCTGCGGCCGCCTATGTTAGCGCGCTACGAGGAGAGCACAGTTCCGAGCAACCTTGACCCCGACTTGGTAGATTTGGCCATCCTCTCGCAGAGTAGAGCGACTTCCCTCCCTGGAGGATAGGAGAGAAGGTGCCAGATGACCGCTTCTCTAGTGCAGACCACCAAATCATCGGAACCCTGTCGTTCCTCACTGGCTCCCCGATAGTAGTAGCACGAGGAGGGTGGAACACAGGGAGGACGATGTTGAGGCAACCGGGCGATGAGTTTCTCCCGGGTGTTCACCACTCGGAGGTTCCGATCATCCCGTGTTAATGTCAATGTCACGCTCGTCTCTGCGTAAGGATTTGGACGCAGGCGCCTTAGAGCGTGGGGACTGGGCGGTGTGAATGGTCGAGACTCCCACGCGTCTGCCCTGTGTCAGCAGGGCAAAAGCTCGATGAGAGCCAGCCTGGCTGCTGGTTCCGCGGACACGAGCTGTCTTCTTCACAGTTGTCGCAGCCTCTCCTACGTAAAGTAGGAGCGCGAGAAGGCATTATGTCCCGTCACCCTTTTGCCCTCTCACTGGATAAAGCTCTCTCTCGACTAGAGTCCTACGCCGGAGGTACGGAGAGACTGCGAACGAGGTGGCGGTCTTCCGGGAACAAAAGTGAAAAACTCAAATCGAGGTGGTCGAGTCCCGGAGAGGGCGCAGTAGCGGTCGAGCTTTCCCTGCTCGAGGTCGAAAAAAGGCGGCAATTTTTCCGCCTTTTACGAGAAAAGCTAGATAGAGCCTATTTTTTCACCCGTTAGCTCTTTGGACGATTCTTTCTGGTCTGGCTGGCAGATTATTCTCGGGAAGCGCCGCCTGGGCCGTTCTACAAAACATTCTACCGATGGCGAGCCGAGTCCGAGATCAACCTTTTACCCCGACTTGAAGAGTTGGCCATCCTTCGCGAGAAGAAGAACGAGGTCTTCCCTGGTAAGGAAGCGTGCCAATGACGTTCCTCTGCTCGCACCGTCAAAAAGCCCCATCATCGCTTCACGATGCAGACGTTTTCGCCGTGCATACGCATTCTGCGGAGACGGTTGGAACGCGGGAAGATGATGGTGAGGCATCCCGAGAGATGAGTTTCTCCCGGGTGTCACCCCTCCGAGGTTCCGAGCATCCCGTGTTAAGTCAATGTCACGTCTCTCTCTGCGTTCAGGAAGGTACGCAGGGGCCTAGAGCGGGGACTGAGGCGGATGGGATGGAATCTCTCACCGCGTCTGCGTGTCAGCAGGGCCAAAGCTCGATGAGACCGCCTGGCTGCAGGGGGCGGGCCACGAGTGTCTTCTCACAGTTGTTGCAGCCTCTCCTAAGTAAAGTAGGAGAGCGAGAAGACATTTATTACTGTCCTCCCTTTGCCCTCTCACTGGGATAAAGCTCTCTCGGCTAGAGTATTAAGCCGGAGGTACGGAGAGACTGCCAGAAACGAGGGTGGCGGTCTTCCGGGGACCAAAAGGAAAAAAATCCCGAGCGGTTACCGTTGTTTTGCCGCGATCCAGATGCGGCCGATCCACTTTTTCCCTGACTTCGAGGTCGCAAAAAAGGCGGGACTCTTTCGCCTTTACGGAAAAAGTTAGAGGCCTTTTTCTCGACCCGTTGAGCTCGGCTGAACGAATCTTCCTTGCGGGGTGGAGGTTATCTCGGGAAGGCAGGTTGCTGGCCGTCTCAGAAACATTCTACGAGGCAAGCCGAGTCGAGATCAACCTTTTATACACCGACTTTGAAGATTGGCCATTCACTCTGCGAGGAGAGAAGAAGAGGTCTTCCCTGGTAATGGCAGATCGGGATGCCAATGACGTCTTCGTTAAACTCGCTGCGGCCAGAAGCCCATTCATCGCTCCGTCTCATTCCACCTCTCCCGCCGATTGATAAGCATGCCATGCAGGAGAGAGTTCAGGTGGGCAAACGGGGACAGCGATTAGGGAGGCTCCGGCCGAGCATGAGCTTAACAAAATTCGACCTACTGTCGGTGTACACCTGATCAACATACATCCGGCATAGAATCCACGCGGGTTTCCTGAGGCCCTCCAATGTGCACAGTCATATGCACCATGAGTCCTCTGTTGCAGTCCATTCCTCGTCTCATACTCTACATGGCATCGATACGTGTCCTATACTGTCTCTCTCTAGAGTCGTTGCAATCGTGAGCTCGGTACCGCCAGGTCATCCTGCTCGAGGCTATACTCGCGTCATTCATTGTCGGGACGACTAAACTACGCGATGGTCGACACTGGTCATGTCACCGCGCAATTCACCTGCTCGTCGAGACGAATCTGTTCTCCCTCCGACACATCCCTCATGCCGTGTGATCCCGACATCCACGGACTCTGCGACGTCATCCGTCGTCCATAGCGCAGCGTCGCCTATAGATCACGATGCCGCTAGTACCTCATCGATATCACAGCTCACCACCGCCTCACGACGCCGATGACGCTGAGTACATCAATCACACATACTGAATCATGTCTCAGCTGGCTCAGCATCTAATCGCATGACTCGTCGTAGATGCATCCTCCAGGCGCGGCGCCTGTCCCCACCCACGATCCGCCAGTCGCGCTACACGCATACTACGCTCCATACGAACGAGAGACCACATCCAGTATACAGAGTTCAGACACCGAGCGAGTATCCACGCATAATCGCATCATCAATCCAGCATCGGAACTGCCATCGCTCTCACGCATCGACGGCATCGCCGCTCCTCACGCAATCCGACTCTCTCTTATCCAATTCCTAAGAATGCCGCATACCCGAGCGGCTATGATCGCTGCACTCCCACGCTCTCCTCTCAGCTGACAAGCTCATCTATCTGATCTCTACTCATCCTGACGATAGTCATCACCTATAATGCCCCTCTCTCCTTGTCGTCACGCGATGACCGTCGTACTCGTCACGTGTCACCGATACTCCTCCGCTATCTACCTCGCACAGCTTCTCATACCCGCGAAGGAGACCATCGTGCTCATCTATCACTAAGAACCCGTCTTCACCATTCCTACATCACGATCACGATCCAGACCTATCACTAATAATAACATCATACAACGCTAAGACGAGTCGCGCACCTCTCGCCAGCGCAGACTCGCTCTACGCACGTGGCGCACAACCACACAGCTCAAAAAATCCACCACCCCCACGCCCCCCCGGCTCTCGAGGTTCCCGTCTGGACGCTAATTCCCTGCTTCTTTACAAGATCTCTCGGCACACAATAGACCACATACTCGACCTGCTAACATTCAATTATCTCCCGCTGACATCTTACTCTCTCTAGCACAATCCCGTCACCGCTGCTCACCACACTGCTCGCCGTCTAGCTCTTGACAACCCTTACCTCCATGTACCACCAACATGTATCTCGTATCTCTCTATCCGATATGCTACACTACCTCTGGTACATATTACGCGCAGTCATCATCTGCGTATTGTATACGTAATGCCTTCTGAGCATGCTCCGAAGGCGGACATATCGCTCTGTTCTCGTCGCTCGCATCGCACTCATAGGCTCCCAGACATCTATAACCCTAACTCCACTCAGAATACACGCTGCTCGCGTCTCCGACCGAACAAATACTTCATCTCCCCGTCTCCGCAGCATGCGTGCCCCAATCATCTACCAATCCTCCATCCCACAAGCAGCCCGCATCAGACTCATTCTCCCCATCATACGCTACACAGTACACAAGCAGTCATAGCGTCTCATGTAGTCACCGCGCAGACATCGCTCTCCTCTCCGCAGCATCGGCTGTCTCATAACTCGCACACCACGGTCACGTAAAACGCGATCCCACACCCACCTCCATCCCCGCATCTCTCCATGCGCTCATCTGCCCACTCTCTCCGCCGATATATGGCATCCATGTCCACTTATCCCCCAGGTGAGACTGTGTCGGCTGTTTCATTAAGCGGTAAACGTCGGTGGCGTACCAGAATGCACTGCTCGAGCTTGCACAGTTCTCTCTGCCAGATCACTATCACAGATCTCACGTACTATTCTTCTCCCGCGATCCATATCTTTCCAACGCAGGTCTTCACCAACTCGGCAAGTTCGAGCGATCCCGTGTGTTAATGTCCAATGTCACGTCTCTCTCGCTCTCGCCGTTCAGTCGACAACTGATAGCGTGTACGCCCAAGTGCGTCCCCTACAGCAGTCTTGGCTAGCTCTACTGAGGCGGATGGGAGTGGAACTTCACCGCGTCTGCCTGTATATTAACATGACTACCAGACCCAATCGGACTGGCAAAGCGTCGATGATAGATACTCTGCGTACCTGACGCATGCTGCGCGGTCCCTCGACCACGCACTGTATCTTCATCACAGTGCATGGCTCCAGCTCTCCTACAGTTATACACCTGCCATGCAGAGTACTCTCTCATCCTTTTTCCCCCTTATTGCCCTCTCACGGATAAAGCCTCTCTCGTCAAGCGGATTACATTAACGAACAATTTACGGTACCGAGCGAGACGCTGCCCAGAACGACACTCCACATTGCGGCGGGTCTCCACGGACCCAAAAGGAGAAAACTACTCAAAAATCCGAGGGGTCGAGTCCCGGAGAGAAGCAGCCGTGGCGCTCGAGCTTCCCTGCTTCGAGGTCGAAAAAGGGCGGATTTTCCGCCTTTTTACGGAAAATAGACCTTTTCTCGACCCGTTTGAACTCTGGACGATCTTCCTGGCGGGGTGAGGAGTTATCTGCGGAGGGCGGCGCCATGCCGTCTAGAAACATCTTACGAGGCGAGCGAGTCCGAACAAAACCTTTACCCCGACTTTGAGACTTGGCCATCTCGCGAGAAGAATTAACGAGCTCTTCCCTGGTAAGGAAGGTTCCAATGACGCTCTCGTACTCGCAGGCAGACGCCCCCATCATCGCTCCTGCCTCCCACTCTCCGCGAGATAGATATGCGGAGAGGTTGAACGGGGAAGATGATGGTGAAGCATCCGGGAGATGAGTTTCTCCCGGGTTTCACCACTCGGAGGTTCCGAGCATCCCGTGGTAATGTCAATGTCACGTCTCTGTCTGCGATTCAGGATGGTACACGCAGGGCCTAGGGCGTGGGGACTGAGGCGGGATGGAGGACCTCCACCGCGTCTGCCTGAGTCACCAGCTCTCGAGCTCGCACTTCGCATCATCCTTCGCGTCGCGTATTCGGTCACAACACAGAGCGGCCATCACCACTGTATATCTGAGACCACATCGAGCCGCTCGTATGCTGGGTCGCGAGCGACACGAGTGTCTTCTACATGTTGCGCAGCTCTACCCTTACACGTAAAGAAGGAGAGCCTAGCAACGCATATATCCTACCCTCTCCCTGCCCTCTCATGGGATAAAGCTCCTCTCACAAGAGCGTCCATAAAGCCGGACAGGTACGGAGGAGACTGCCAGAACTAGGTGGCGGTCTTCCGGGACCAAAAGTGAAAAGCTCAAATCGAAGGGTCGAGTCCCGGAGGGGGTGCAGGCCGTGGCGCTCGAGCTTTCCCCGCTTCGAGGTCGAAAAAAAGGCGGATTTTCCGCCTTTTTACGGAAAAATAGAGCTTTTCGAGTTGTTGAGTCTGTTGGTTTGTTTTCTATGTCGGGAAGGTTATTCTCCATTTTTTTTTTTTCCTTTTAAGGGCGGATTGTCTCGGATCCGCCTAGAAACACTTTACGAAGATAACACGAATGCATTGAAAAAAACCTTCCCCCGACTTGAAAAATTGGCCCTCCGCGCAAGAGGATAGACCGTTCGTCCCGGCGAATGATGTCAAAGCAACCCTCGTGGTCGCTGTGGAAAGGCAGTGCGGGCCCCCCTGCCTCCTCTCCTTCCCTCTCCTGACGATCGGGTAGTGCGAAGTGTAGTAGGGGTATAACTCGAGCCAGTTTACTACCAGGGAAGGGTTCATCTCAGCAGCGCTTCTCACGCAGTTCAACGGAGACAAAAAAGCGGTCATCCACTCCCCGTCTTACCGAACTGGCAAATAACTCTGCCTCGTGTTATGATATGGAACTGGGGGTCCCGCTCTGCTCGAAAAGCTTGCTGCTCTCCCTCTTTCTTTATTGCTTGCCAAGAGCGTGCGGGTACTTCCAAGGTCCAGTCAAGAAACGGGAGATAGCGAGGTTGGGTTCCCTCTCTCTCCCAGCCGCGTGGTTGTCCGGGTCTTGGGCTTCTAAGCTTGGTGCTCCTGACTGTCTGTTGTCTCTCGTCACCCTCTCTCCTGGCATATAGATCTCACGACGACCGGAGTCTCCCGCGTGAAGAACAGCGTGAGGAACTCTCTGCGTACCCACTCTCTAGCAGTTTTCCCCGTCTCACCCTTAAGTGTCCGCGCGCAATAACCGAAATCCACGCATGCACAGCGCCATAGAATACAACTTCTCACCGAGAGCTGTCCCCAGCGAACGTCTCCCAGCAGTGTCAGATCGTTCCTTCCGGGTTTTCCATCGATGGCTAAACAACCAAGTAGCCGCGTTAATACGAGATCTCCCCTCACTCCATGCCGCATTATTTATTTTGTACGGAAACATATGGAAACACGGCCTTTCCGTTGCCTTCTCCATCCTCCTCACGAATTGTCAGAACGACTCCCTGTGTCATCCGGTTCTTCTACATACTTCAAAGAAAGACATCATTCTCATCTCTCATCCGCGTGCCTGCCCATTGCTTACCAGTGAGACCGTGCCAGCGCGTGCGCACTCTCTGCCCCATACTGCTACTCGAGAATGTCAACACGACACTACATGCCTCATTATGTAGCGTCAACACAACACGCACGCGACTATCCTCTCCCTCACGGCACTTTCATTGCAATATGCCTCTCGACACGACTCCCTATCCCTGCCCGCTATGAGCAGCAAAGATCGTTCGCCTCCCTAACCGGCACAAACTCTAAGATCATGCTCCTCCCAATGAACACCCTTCGTGTCGCGTGGACAAAGACCTGGCGGGCCCCCCCTGCTCCTTCCCTCCTCCTGCGTGTCAGTCAGCCCCGCGGCATAGTGGAGTAAACAGCGGATGATTCCTCTGATTAATCCCCACGGCAGCGCTGCCGAAGCCCGCCCCTCTCAGCGTATGGTGTTCACCATCGCAGCCTCAGTCTAACTACTAGCGCAGCCATGAAGTCATCCTGATCTTCTAGCTGAATCGCGAGACACACACACACACCACATCTGTCCCGCGCACAGACTGAGAATCTCCGCGTCAACGATACTCTCGCTCACCCTGCAACACTACCGACTATACTCGTGATATCATCACGCTACAGCATCACCGACTGATACTCAGCGCCGTCCTCCGATTATCACACACCGTCACCGTAACGTACGGTCCAGATTAGCTGTCACACGTCCAGCTGTAAGCTAGACACACTCAGTGCTTCCACCTCAAGTAGTGCATCACCTCTCCGATCGCCAACGTCCGTCTCACGACGAGCAGTACCGATACGCTCTTGCTCCTACATCCTAAGTACAACATGCTCCGACGACTACTATCAGAACTCAGCGTACAGCCTAGCAGACGTCTACACATCCGAATCTGCATGATACACTCGTGCTTATCCCTATCCTACAAGAGCTTCCACACACACACAGAGCATACAACTCCATGCATCTAGCATCCACTAACATACATAGCTCGCCACGCGCACTCTCTCCGCGCGTAAGATGCACTATCTCAGCGCCCTGACTCATCTCGCTCAGTAAGACACCAAAGCATCATATATCGAACCTGTACACATCAGAATCACACATGCAGACCCTGCTACCTCATCAACTAGCGGTCTGCACCACTATAAGCTAGCAGGTATACATCACTCACAATCTACCTTACGCTGCGAGCTATTCAGACGCAGTCACCTCACGCGCGCGACGTGAGATAGTACACCTCACTGTCGCTCCTAGCGTCTTTATACCTACTCAAACTACCAGCTCACCCCACTCTAAGCAACTATGCTGTGACAGCTACTCCATACACCTAATATAGTGCCCACCCTCCGCGACACGAATTCGTAACGATTGCTGCTCCCTCTCTTGTAATCCGTCCGTCAGCTAGTCACTAAGTACCCTGTTCATATCACGAGGAGCGCATCGACATTAGATGTCAAACCATGATGAACCGCCTCTCCAGTAACTCTCGCTGATCCTGGACGCCTCTGCTCGCCCGATACAGCCGCGGTGACTAACCATGATAATCTCCTCATCCGCTGTCGACTGACTATGTCATAGATCCCAATACTCTCGTGAACAGTACGCTCCTAATACCACTCGAGCCTATTCATATCATCACACGAGTCATACGCTATGAATTGCATCTACATGTCTGCCCAGTATCGTTCGTCACCGGTCTTACACACATCGCTCAGCGTACTAGATGCTTTACTCCTGGGTGATCAAGGATACGTCACACATACTACAACAGCTGCGCATATCATCGATCTCAGCATCGTCTACACGACACGCGCATCTCAGTCATCAACCACAGATACCGCAGCGCGCGTTCTGTGCTCTTCCACACCGTCTCCCTGATAGCCGCCATTCCACCTCACGTCGAGCTTGACGACACACATCCCTGCTCACCTCCGTGTATGAGTATCTGAGCACGCGCGCAACGGGCATCCATTACTCTGCCACATACTACGTCGTCGCATCGAGTCAACTACACCGTACACGCCTCTCGTATAAACTCTCTTCAAGTGTATCATTCTGGCTTCGACTCAACACACTATTACCGAGATGCCAACACGTCCCACATCATACCCGTTACGACACAGACCGAGCAGAGAGCGCATCCACCGAAAACGTTAAGTCTCAAGTTCAATCCTACCATGCATCGCGAACATCTGATAAACGACTTTATCGGCAACCGCGGAGTAAGTAGTCTTTCACTCCCCTACCGAAACCGCAGTAAAAGATGCTGCTGCTGC
>JABUQX010076467.1:0-45911 GCA_015478945.1 Trachelipus rathkii
TGAATTATTTTCACTAATATATATAATATAATCTATACTATGTGTCTAATTCAATACTATATTATCATATGAAACTCACCTAAGTGTTAAATCAACATATAATAACAATTGTCGTTATAATATATATTATTACATCAAACGATCTAAGATCACTCTAATACACAGACTATCTCGTTCACCTCTGTTCCAATATATCCCATCTTACAGGCCACCACTGTAAAACAACGTCGATGGAACCACGCCCTTCTTAGTTAACTGCCTGAGTAGGGGTAACTCGTTGCAACAAAAGTACCTCTATGGTTGAGTAAAAGAGGTAACGGAACAGATGCTATGAATTCCGATCAGAGAAATCTCCAGTTGTTGTTATCAGTCTGCGCGTTACAGACATTGGACATTTTTGGTCAGTAATGATTGTACGCCTTTAGGCGTAATTAGTAACAACTAAATATTTTAGCGAGACGTTATTTCAATTCTATAAGTTACATTTACTTTTTAGCTAATGACAATGAGGTGAAATTAGTTTTGCTGCATTGATTCTAGTTTCACAAATAATGAGTAACTTATTTTTAATATATTACTCTACGAGGAATTATCTAAACGCACTATCGCCCGCTCTACGAGCCTTGTTAACTAGGATATCACAAATGCATATGAAGGGAGGCACGCTATACACAGTCTCTTTAAATCTCTTGGGCGCCTGACCTCGCCACTCTTAATATATTGAACAAATAAAAACACAGCCATTTGAGCAAAGAAACAAAACCGAATTCGAGAAATTATCCTCCAGTTCTGCGACCCTCTGGTCAATAGCCTCCTTGACGCCATAGACAAGAGGTTCTCCGACTACTTTGAAAGATGTAGAGAAGTAACTTCGTGGCCACTAGCCTTCCACAAACCAAGTTTATATTTATATTGTGGATGATGTGGCTTTTGAAAATATCAATACCGACAAGAAAGTTATGAGGTCAAGTAGCGCCTCATGGAGGAAGAAGGTGGAAGAGTTAATTTGACGTTCGGTATCCGAACTCGTAGAGCCTAACAGGTCTACGCCAACAGTCAGGCAGGGCGAGGAAGACATGAAGAGAAGAACTACCACTCACCGCATCTGTGAATAGCTGATGATGTACACTGAGAGTCTTGTCAGACCTAGAGGTATATACATCGAGAAGGCGCCATTGATCTCTGTTATGAAGAGTAACGATATACGCAATGGACAGACTAATGCGCGGCGGTTGGTAGCGATGTGTATCTACCCTCTTGGAGAGTGAGTCTATCAGAGCAAGAGAAAACTGCAGATTTAATAACTTTATATGCATCATTGTTTATAACGGTCAGTGAATACATTGATTTTAAATGTTAAACTAGTTTTTATCTTTTTTTTTATATTGATAAAACTATTAATTAACTAATTCTATGATTTCATTTCAAATCCTTATTAAATCCTTTACTTATATTGGCTCTTTTACATAGCCTTTTTTTAACACATACAATCGTAATAAGAGATCTAATAGCATCAGTAGCATAATATTTATGAAAAATAAATATTTTATATTTATAAAAAAAGTGGAACACTGAGAAGCAAAGGGTAATAATATATAATATTTATTTATAATATAAGATATACCAAAATTTTTAACTAATTATATAAAGCAAGATATGCAAACATTCTCACTAATTTTCTTGGGTACGTATTGGTAAACAAATAAACTTGAAATTTATATTTAATAATCATATAATATAAATAGGTGATAATAGAAGATGTACATACATTAATGTTGTATTATCTTCATCATTTTTCCTAGGAAAACACATGGTTTTGTTTTTTTCATTTAAGATTTAAATTTATAACTAAAATGATAAGAAAATCAAAATTCTTGGCATGTCTATCGAGATTTATCGGGTTCATGGCAATTTATCGGCGAGTATTTTTATCTGACGACGTTTTATCGGATATTCGTTTTCGTATAACTTCCGAAACGGGTTTCGATTATTCGAAGTGAAGATGCTTGAGTGGGATTTAGTCTTGAGACGATAACGTTTTTTCTGTTATCTTAGCCCACCGTATGGCCTCGATACGGATGCCAATTACAGGTAATTGAAATGCTACTTATTTTATATGTGTACTAGTAGCCTCGATATTCTTAAACAGCCTGATTTATTTGCCTTCATCCTCTCAATGTCATGAGGATGTGACGCACCTTTAATTACGATATATGTGTTATGGTACTCGATTGATTGGCATATGCATCTTGTTCTGTAATGCCTACATTAAGCCCTTTTCGGGGGTTTTAATCATTTTGTCTACGCTCGAATAAGACACATTAATACAGTCATTTTTAAGAATACCAGTTTCGTGCAAAAATACGACTGAGAAATGAATTCTCTTATTACTTATTAAATTGTTTACAAAACATTAAAAAAATCAAAACTTTACTTTATTTCGAATGATTTAGGTAAGAAGAAAATTTACTCCGTATCATTCTCTCTCTCTCTATCTCTATCTTCATTTCACTCTCTCTCATCTATCTATCTATCTCTTTCTCTCTCTCTCTCTCTCTATCTCTCATCTTTCTCGTACGGAATTCTAACATATATAAATATATAATTATAATATATATATATATATATATATTATATTATATATTACATATATATTAATTATATATATATTAATATATATATATAATATATATTATATATAATTATAATATATAATATAATAATTAAATATATTATATATATTTAATAAAATCTTATTAATATATTATTATATATATAATTAGTATTTGTTACAAAAAAACAAAAACAAATGAACTGCATCATTGTAACAGATCTTTTCATCAAAATTAGCAAAGCTGAAAAAGCCAACGGGCCTAGACGTAGTGCAAAACATTATAATTGCTATGTTTGTTGAATGAATTTATCGAAGGATTGAGGCACATTTTAAAATTGATGAAATTGTCCTACGGACAAAATAGTTTTGTACTGCATTATCTCGCTGACTACTAAGTCATTAAATGATTCCATTTTGAACAAGAGAAAAGAGAAAAAACTTAGAAAGAAATAGTACACTGAACTGCTTTCTGGCACCATTTCCTTTGTTACATTTTTGGTTCACAACATAGGCACATTTTTCGGTAAGACAGTCGAGATAGGGCAATCTCTATCGAATTTGCCATAATATCTTATCGTTTGGTGAAATCATTCTCAACAATTTTTTTCTTATAAACTCTTGGACCAAAAAACGATCTACACAACGATTCCCTTTTTGAGACGTCTATTTATTTTCGTAGCAGAATAGTAGAGGAGATGAGCTGGTCCTAAACAAACGAAATCAGGCTCTTAAAGCCGAGTTTTCGCTTTTGGAGCAAATCTAGTCTCAATGCTAAACATTACAACTTTGAGAACAAGCATAGCAGCGTCTCATTCATTAATTTCCTATAACAAAATGAATTTAGGTTTACGCTGTCCTGGACTCTATTACCATCAATTGGGGCCTTCCTCTTTGTTTCATGTAGGTACCATCACAAGTTAACTTTTTAAACTTATAATATATGATGAACCATTTATAATATTAAATATTACAGAAGCTGGTCGCCGTCCTATTAATTTTTATTAGAATGACACCTGCGACCTAGCGTCCCTATGCCTGCTCGGACTAGTGCGCTGACGCTCGTCCTCTATGCGAACCTCACTTTATGTATGGAGTCCAGACTCATCGGCGCTTACCGCCTAGCCGGCCTAAGAGCCCCGCCATCTGGGCCTACCTGGCTATGCCGTACGAGGAGTGATGGTGGAATTTTTGTCGCCTCACATTTATTTTGCAAAGAAAAGTCTGCTAAACTATTAGTGCCGATTAAATAAATTAGCACATTGCTTTTTAAGGTATAGAAAACTCTACACACGCTTTAATTAATTATATTTTGTAAAAAATACATAAATATACAGACTTCCCGTATATACATAATCATTACATCACGCTACATTTTACTCACTACATTCACATCGATAAACTGTATGAAACATTAGTTTTTCAAAAGCCAAGAAAGACAGTTCAGTTGCTAAAAAGATGTGCAAAGATAGAATAATTGGCAATCCTCAGAGGCCATAGTTGCCATTTAGTTCAAGGATTAAAGATGACTACTATTTGAATCCAAGTTATATAATATATTATATTATATATTATAATATATATATATTAATATATATTATTATAATTAATAATATTATATAATATATATATATTATAATATATATTTATATAATATATATATAATTATATATATATATAATAATTATATTAATATATTATATAATATATATATATTATATATATATATATATATTATATATATATAATATATATATTAATATATATATTATTATATATATATATATATAATATATATTATATTATAATTATGCTTTTACACTGGTTTAGAATATGAAACAAGTTTTGCCTACGCTTCTAAGTTCTATACTTTTTATGGTAATAAAAAATTGCTCGCATGTTCCATGTTCACTCTCATGACAAAAGTGCGGATGCCCACGCAGGCGGGCTATTAGGTTCGCAGTTCAGTCTGGAAGTGATGGAATGTGGAATGTTTCCAAGATTTGGAGCGACTTGGCTGTGCAGCGCTTAGTCTTAGTCTGGCCCTCGAGAAAATAGTTGCGCGCCGATAGTCGCCTTTGGCGCTACACTGGTAGTAAAGTTAGTGACGTATTCATAAGCGACGCATAGTGCGCATTCAGTAAGACGTCTAACTTAGTATGGCGGCTAAACGACCCAGTCTCTGGAATATATTTATTAAATATATATATATATATATATTATATATATATTATTAATATATATATATATATTATAATATATATTAATATTAATATTAATATATATATATTATAATATATATTATATATATATATATTAATATATTAAATATATATTAATATTTAAAGTTGAGAGATGAAGAGATGAGTCCTTAGTTCTTAAAGTTATACCTAGATCGCCCTCTAGAATTAAATATATATATATATATATATATATATATATATATATAGTATATATCTTATATAATATATTTATTATATATAATTAAGCATATATAATATATATACTCTATATATATATATTATATCTATATATTATGTATATATATATTAATATTTCTTAAATTAAATAATAATATAATATAATATTATATATATATATAATAATTATATATAATAATATAATTTAATATAAATCTTAAATATAATATAATATAATTATAATGAATTATAATATATTTATAATTAAATTAAATTTATAATTATAATAATTAAATTATAAAATATAATAATATAATTATAATATTAATATAATAATATATTAATTATAATATATAACTAATATATATATAAAATATATAATAATAATAATAATAATAATAAACAAAATATTAATTTTTAAAGAGGTATTATATTTAGTGTCTAATCATATAGTAGAGAATATATTTGAGCGCCTAAATTTCGAGGATATTTATAGGTTGTGGCTGGGTACATTGAGCTTACTTTCATAGTTATTTAGATGAGTTAGAAAATATTATTACCTCATAGCTGTGAAAATAAGAAGCGAGCGATAGACAAAAGCATGAGAGGGGAGTAAATGGGTAACAAATTAAGGCTTGTTTTTCGTTATGATTATTTGTAAAAGCTCTGAAAACTCAAGATTCTGCTAGTTACTATCCCGCATACTTAACATGTTTTTTCTTTCAACCAATTGGAACCTTCTTAACCTGTTATACCAAGAGAAATATGCAAGAAATAATCTAATAAATGTCGCTTGAATAAAGTAAATACAATTATATACGTTAATTTTCCTAAAAAATATACTAAGTTCAAGGTGAAAATTTATTGTATTTGTTGGGGGTATAAACTGAGCTAAGATGCGTAATGCGTCCGTGAGAAAACTTGTAAATTTAATGAATAGTTTTAATTAGCATCCTGTAACGTTTGTAGAAGCTTGTACCCAATTTAAGTAAATAAATAGATTAAATTACTCATCTTAAGATATATAAATTACTTGATATCGTATTATAAAAAAATTATTGTTGGTAACTTATATATATACACTCGGTGAAAACTTAAACTTTACTGAGACAATTATACAACGGCTACAGTGAGAGCATGCGATGTATTGTTGGGTAAGTTCAACTTTACAGTACTTGTATATCGTCAAACCGATATCTCGAGCTCAAACACTACGATAATCGTGCTTAAAGAAAGACCATTTATGTATGTTTTATGAATGTTTTAACGTTACTTTACCATTCGTAAATATTGTTTTTTAAAAAAAAAAACAAAAACAAAAAAAAAATAAAAAAAAAAAAAAAAAAAAAAAAACACTATATTTATATATATATAAACATAATCTGTACATATAAAGACTTAATTATCGAGCTGGATTTACACAAATTATGTAATTGGTTGTTCCTATTGTAATGTTCATGGATCAGTGTCTCAAAGAGAAGATGTTAAGGAGATCTACATATTTTTCTTAGAAATTTGAAGCTCGAATTATTTGGACTTCTATTTTTACTAATTATTCACAGTACATTAATTGTAAATATGCAGAAATCTCAAGCAGGAGACTCAATTTAATTTCATATCATCCGTCCATGGCATACTTTATCTTATATTTTATATATATATACAGGGATATAAATGGTCAATTAAACAACTAAAAAACTAAAATAATTATTTTCTACCATGATAAAATTATTTATTTGTAAAATACAGGTTACCGTTTTTACTCCGTTAATCTATATTTTACACCCACTACCTTCGTATATTAACCTCTTCGAAAGTGAAACCACGTAATCAATACTTAAAAAATTAATATCTCTGTTAATAGCATATTTGACTACATTAGGATAAACTCTTAATTTAACACCTTTTTGTATGGTGTTAATGCGAAATGATGATTCTTCCTTCAATTCTATATAAGAG
This sequence comes from Trachelipus rathkii, assembly GCA_015478945.1. Classification (NCBI taxonomy): domain Eukaryota; kingdom Metazoa; phylum Arthropoda; class Malacostraca; order Isopoda; family Trachelipodidae; genus Trachelipus; species Trachelipus rathkii. The sequence goes on from JABUQX010076467.1 coordinate 6,991, forward strand.
AGTGTGTGCAGCAACTTAGCATTATATCATTTTTTTGGTGGATCTTATTCAGTAGAGAACGTTTTATTCAAAAATGTGAGAAATTCTTTTGTTTGATACTATACCTTAATTATTGGATCTCTCACTATTACTCGCAAATAACCTTAGTAAAAGAACATAACGTCTTTTATTCTCTATACAAAATAAACCTTTCCTCCCAACTTTACAATAAATCGGTTGCAATTATGAAAAGAGTCAATGAGTGAGCTAGCAGGTTTTGCTTAAAACGGTGAGAGCCGTTTTTAACCCACCATTGAAATCTAAGATTTTTACGTCGCTGCAGTGACGTATAGTAATATAGGAGTTTAAATAGTATTAATATATTTGATTATATATTTATAATATATCTGTTGTAATATTATAATATTATCACATGAGTATGATTACATATATTAGGTAACTAAAAATAATAACTATCGTAAACCTTATATATATGAAGTGTAAAGAATAATATATTTTCTAACAATTTTTCACTCACTCATCGATTTTATACCTATACACCTTATTGTATAGCTTACTATCACTATAGTATATCCATATTAATAAATATCCTATTATATTTATAATTTATACTAAAAATTGGGCAACTCACCATTGAACTATTATCGATACCTTAAATACAACTATATTAAGTGGGTGCATGATTTACCTTTAACCGCGACTCATGGATGCTTATCTCCCAAAGGTATAACTATTTCCTATCTAACACTAATATATATATATATAATATATATATATATATATATATACACTCATATATATTATATATACATACCGTATATATTAGTCCACATATATATATAGTATTCTATTATTTATCTATTTTTTACTTTATTCACTTTATTCACTTGATTATAAATACTCTATAATATTTAGATTTCTTCTTAATTATATTTTATTAAATTTACATAAAAAATATATTATATTATATTATCACCATCTTCCTAATATTAGTATTTCTTTACAACATATACATTTTTTTTCTCTTTTAAAAATCTTAGATTTGCATATAAAATTTAACACACATATCTTTAACTACTTATATATAAAATACTATTCATACATATATATAACTTACTTACCTTACAACTATCATTAATATACATATTATCATAACTCTACTGGGTACTATGTATTTTTAAATATGGTATATCGCTATACTATTTAGACTCGAATAATTTGTATCCCTAACTTAATACTACTTAACTACTACTTAACTATATAATATTATCTAGATACATATATATAAACTATATATATAATATAATAATCTATTAATAATTAAATATATATAATATAAATTATAATAACATAATATATTTAAAACTATATAATAAATAATAATAAGCATATATATAATTTTTTCTTATTATAGTTTAATCTATCCTTACTTAATACTACTATCTTAACTATATCATCAAATATTAATATTATAAATAATAATTAATTAAAATTATTAATATTAATTATAAATAAATAATAAATAATATAGTATAAAAAATTAGATTAAAAAATATATATATATATTACTATAATTCAGAACAAAATCGATATAATCCAAATTAATAATTATAAATAAATTATTATATGAAATTAGTAAAAACATATAAAATAATAATTAATTAATAATAATAATATTATAATAATAATAATATAATTAAAACAATAAATATAATAATAAATATACTAATAATTAAATATAAACTAATATTATAGATATATATAATATATAATATATTATAAATTATATATATATATTCAGATAGGTGATCTCAAATATATACCGTGGCTGGGCTCGTGCTTAGTAAACGAGTTAACAATTAATATAAAAAAAGATCGATGTGATTATTTAGCGTTATGTAGCTTCAAAAACACCATCTTACTTTTGAGAAATTGGGGTCAATGAATGTAAAATATTACAATAATAAAATATATATAAAGAGTTAATGAGATCTCGTTATGGAAAAGGGGGCTAAAAACATGGTTAAGATTATATGACATTTTTCAATATCCATAAAAATGTACTGAGACTATATTAATATATATATATATATATATATATTAGAGCTATATATTAGCGGATTTGCGTTCACCTGAAGGTCTATATAATACTCCTTGATGCAATATAGTATAGCTAGGTGTATAATGTAATAAAATACTGTAATACTATCCTTATCTGATGGACTCATCTAATATCGTACTATCAGAGTATAAACTTATAGATCAACTCAAGGACAAAGAGCATATTTATAATAACTTTAAGAAGAGATGTAGAGGTATAAGAGCACGAAGAGTAGTAAATAAATAATAACTATGGAGGAGTCGCCCAGCTTGATACTAACTTAAATACTATCTAATAACTACTTAACTTACTAACTACTTAACTATTAATAACTATACTTATAACTACTTAATTAACTACTATATAATATTATAATTATAATAAAATAAATAATATATTAAATAAATATATAATAATATATAAATAATATAATAATATAATATATAAATAATAAATAATTAAAATTATATAAATTAAAATATAAATTATAATTAAATAATTATTAATAAAAAATAATAATATTATATCAAGGTCTAATGTCAATTATACTTAACGGGGAATAGTTTAGAATTATAAATCTATCTAGTACCTTTAGAATGAGGCAAAAAAATTGAAACTTTAATAAATAATATTAATAAATATTAAAATTATATCCATTCTAATATAATTTACATTTTGTAATGCATAACAAATATCATATTGAGAATATACCTTCATTATATTTTTTTAAATAATGTATAATATATTAAAACAGGAATCTACATAAAATAATAAATATAATAAGTAATTATTAATATATAATAATATATAATATAATTATAAATAATAATAATATATATAATATATATATTAAGTAAATTAATAAGTCAGTAATAAATAATTAATAATGAATCAAAGTTTTCCTGATATAAATATTATAGTCTAATATAGATAATAATATATATATAATAATAATAATATAATTATTTCAATATATTAAATCATATATTAATAAATAAATAAATAAATATACATATAATTAAAAGTATATAGTTTTAATAATAATCATAATAATAAAAACTTTAAAATAATAACCTTATATATAGTGTTCAATTATATGGCTTCAGATAATAGGAAATAATTAATATTAATATATATATATGTTAGTGTGTTATATTGTGATTGAGTGTATTGATATGTTACGTTTAATGATTATCTATTGATTAAAATCGTAAGATGCCAATTAGAGATTTCTTGTTAAGGGGAGATTCAATCCTAATGTCTATTTGGAGCAAATTAAGATCTAATTATTAAGAGTGTTACATCAATATAATACCACTCTATTCGCTCCCTTCTTATCACTATTTTCACCTCGTGTTAATAAAGTATTATATATATATATGATACTCACCTAACCTTTCATTATCTCTGATACTCTATCATTGGATCACTGACTACTATACTACATAGTTGTTACCCCCACTACATACAATTCAAATATACCTCTTTTATTATCTACATACTATTTTAATTTTTAGAACACATTATTATTAATTATTAGCTTAATTCTCAGTCTATATATCTTTCTTCTTTCTTATCTTATTTAATAAATGATAGATTTGTGTAACAGCTCTCATGAAAGAATGAATACTCCCTCCAAATAAACTTTATATATTTTATTACAGATTGCTTTTTTTGTTTATTTTATTTTATTTTACTTATTTTATAATGTTGTGTACCTAACCTAGAAACATTTGTTAAATTTAGCTCCTCTACGCTATAAATTTTTATTAAAAACATATTCATTGCCACAAAATTGTTGAATATACATTATACTTATCTCGAATAAGTCATATCTCCTCTAAAATTTTATATAAATTTTATATAATATTTAAATATTCGAATTTTGACATATAAAAGAGATGACTTTGTCCAGCAGTCGCTGAATAAACGAACACTGCAGCAAGAAGACTTGAGAACCAATTGGAGTCTGTTCTTCGAGTTCCGCTGCCGCACGGTACGGAGTATGCACAAGGTCAGAATAACCAGAACTTGAGATTGATAAGAGAATAATTATATTTAGTAAATTTCACTGTGAACAGGGAAATTGTCTTTCGCGTCTTTTCATGTTTCTTATTCTTTCAGTTGTATAACTACAATCTTCCTTTTTATTTTCTCTGCAATATTTTTTTAAAATACATAGTTATTACTCATTTTATGTGTTATTGATTAAATTGGACAATAGAAAAAGCTAAAGTTTAAGAAAATGGATCATTTCACCAAATTCTAATATCTTTTATAGAAGCTTAAAGCATAATAGATAATAAATATCAAACATTACACTTTTTCTTATAAGCTTATATTCTTATTATATAGACAGTACGTGTTAAATATAAACTTAATATTGAGCATAACGTTGTATAACTATATAGATTAATTAGTGTAGTACATATACGTAATTACACAAGTATATCGCAAAGTGCTTCTTTAAACTTGAATTTAATTATTTAATTTGATAAATTTTTTTTTAAACTTATATATGATTACATAAAGTATTGTATATATAAAAATATTTTGCAATTAATTTTTATCACTATTATATTATCAATAAAACTAAAATATATATACTAATTAATATATTAATAAAATATAATATAATATGAAATAAAATACTAAATAATATGATAATAATATTATAGTTACATATATATATACTATATATATATTAATAATATATATATATCATATATATATATATATTGATATTTATTTATAATAATATATATATTATCATTAATATAAATTAATTTATAATTATATATAATATATATTAATATAATTATTTATATATTATAAAATTAATATTAATATATAATATATATAGTATATAATATATATATAATATATAACTATAGTCAAAAATAAACGTATACACCTAACTAGGGATCAAATATATACTCAGCTAGACATAAGGTAATGTAGTAAAGTAAGATACCTACTATCCATTAATCCTATGAAACTAGCTCAACATAAAACAACATAGATCACGACTAGCATCAGTGTTTAAATCATATATGTAATACCACTAAATCTATATATATATATATATATATATAATATATATTATATATATATCCCTGCAATATATGCTATAGAATTAGCTATGACAGTCATTAGGGAATGAACATTAACATGCGCATTATAAATCTTATAGTAAACAATAAATAATACACTAGTATTAATTATCTATAGATACCTGGGTAAGATATGGGTAGTATAAGTGTAGTTCGATGAAGTATTAAATGTATTAATTAACACGTAATTTCGGATTAATAATATACTATGTAGATAGTAAGGTATAGTAGTTGTCCTAATATACCATTCACTCTCAAATGTGATATATCAGTGCTTATAGAGAAATACTAAACACTCACGTACCTAGTAAGGAATTATACAGGGTTAATACTACTATATATATAGTGGAATACACTTATATATTGTCGATTGGTTATCGGTGTAGCGCTAACACAACTAGATTGCATCAGAGTGGTCGATATCTGTTATATACTAATATAAGTGATAACTGAAACATTTAATATCGTATAATACTATGTATCGATAGTTAGATATTAGTACATATAATGAGTAATAGTCACTCAATAGGAGCCTAATACGTATTAACCATAATCACGTATCGTTGTGAAAGACCGATTTAATACGTCGTCAAAAGAAAAACAGAACCTATAAGAATAGTCGTATCTATACAACATATTTACAGTATTGCTAAGACCCTTATGCATGAATATACCACGCTGTGACCGTATGAGTAACATACAGCACAGGGGTTAGAGTTATATGACTAAATATACAGTGTACTTATTTCACGTAACGCTATACCCTTGCGGAAATCAATATAATTATACCTAAGCTATATACCTCGGAGCCTGTCGATTAATAGGTCTACATTATAATCGACTAACTACTCAACTATACTGATAATCACACTATATATATAATATTTGAAATACAGATTTCAATACTTGTGCAAATATTTGACACTAATACATATGAAACACATTACTCATTGGTCGTGATATATTCGTAATAACTGACAAGTTATAGATAGGTCAATACATAAGTGTAGTACTTTACGGTAAGAGATAGAGTTCGATAACTGGTACTACTTATACTATGTACGCCTCGGACTACAGGCTGTATGCTAAGATATAATTAATATACCTATAAGACATACCTACACGTAAGAAGGTTTCGCGATACAATTCTAATGCTGCTTGCAATAAATGTACCATATATATATATAGTACTATGCTTTTAGGTAATGAGTGATGATCGTAATATTTATATCATGATCTTAGGGTAAAGAGTACTATTACTCTTTATCAGGGTACCATACGGAGTTTAGTACACATCTTCGTAGATGGAGTGATAACTTACTGATATACAGCCTATTATATATAAGTAATTAATATAATCATTTAAGTTTAAATATCCTAGAACCATATGTCGTGCCATATTACCCCTACATCGGTTTCTCCTCTATAGACTCTTATTCTCATATAATCTATAATATAGCATGACATATTTAGCATAGCAATCTCATCTATAACATACTTTTGGGTGATGCAAGGCAACGCATATACCAGATTCTCATTAGATACGGATATGATATTACACCAAACTACTTGGCAAAATTAATCACTCCAACTTAGGAAGGCGCATTCGAGACTTGACTGATATGCATGTTGAAGTGGTGTTGCAGATTGTACTTAGAAATTAATAGAGGGGACGTGTAGCATTTCTCACCTATCTCTTTCGGTAGTATACGCGCTCTAACGGATCTTCCACTATAACGACCTCCAGGACTCTTGTAGCAGGATGACAATTGGCATGCAAGAGGTGTTAACAATCGTTTATGAGTTCATTAAATGGTGTGGAATAGAAATCAAAAAATGAGATACCTCATTTGGAAAGCCGTTTTCGCCTGAGTCCCTTCTCAACATCAGAAGTAACGTGAGCTGGGTAGCACGGCTTTTAGAAGAGCTTTATCCGTTGTAATAACGCATCAATACAAAGATAGTCGAGACAGCACATACTGTCAAGACTGAGAGACAGAAAACGAGACTGTGTGTCAGCAGGCAGTAACTGCAGAGCAGGATGTGTTTACATGATTACAGCATAAAGTCTGTGTGAGATTAACGCTTTCTGCGTCAATAGGAAGAGCCTATGTGGAAACTACTTTGAACCAATCGTAGTGAGGCATACGTCACCACTAAAAAGAGGTAGATTATCGACCCGATAAAGAGCAAAAACCGGGGTGTGGTCGGCGCGACACACTTAAAAGCGCTGTCGCAAAACACTCGCGAATCCTCTTCAGAAGCTTGGTCTTAGACATCTAGAATAATACGTGATGGTCATTGGAGCAAAAGATTCGAGTGATTGATAAATGTAAGGCCAGCAATAAGTACTCTAAGAGAGTAGACGGCTCTCTAGGTTGTAGACGCGAAGCCCTGTCATCTTCGCCGAATAGAACGATGAAGACACACTCTCGTAGTTTTTTGAGCTAAGAGTACATTCGTATTGAGACTCCTCACTAATTCTCTCTCTATAGCTCAATTCAGAAAATACGCTGTAAAGATACATAGAGCACGTTGCCTTCCAGAGTGAAGCCTCGAACAAGAGCTCGCACCTAATTTGGTTAGGCATTGTGAGTCGAGGAGTAATTGGTGTAAAAGCATAGAGTTGTTCGAAAATAAGGTGTGACTATTTTCAGGAGCGTTCTTCAATCACGGATCATTAAGAAATGTATACTAATATACGGTTGGTGATATCGAAGATCAAGAATCCCCGTGAAATCACTCGATTGTTGGGGGTTGTGGGGTACATGTGTTGCAAAAGAGAAAGCTAATCGGTAAGGTGAGAGAACTGTCAGTGTGTGCTCTATATTTGAGAAGATAACTATGAAGGAAGGATAGGGAAATAATAGCAAAGTTTGAGTGAAGTCATTATTTTATGGACTATAATCTCCCAGAAGAGACGTTAGTAAAAGAGATATACAGTAAAGCTTATTTGGCATTTTCTACGTGAGAGAAAAGATAAATTTTAGGTGTCCATGGAAGTAATATGATTTTTCCATGATTTCGAGATATAAATTATGAGTATCATCACTTTACTATAGAGTTATTACAGATGTAGATATAATTATACCTGAGGTCCACAGTATAATACCTGCTGTGAATAAACGACGAGAACTAAATCAGATGTTTCATTATTAGTTGAAGATGGAAAGTAATAATGAGAATATTACGACCTTCCAATAGCTAAAAAGAAAATCACGCTACGGTTTGTAGAGCTTTAACAGCAAGCCTCTCTGAAGAGACACCTATATCGCAACTTCAAAAGCCGTAATCTCATTACCTTCAAAATCAAGAAGTTAAGTAATACGGTAAAGTCCGACTTATTTAGACAGCACCGAAGAGCCATATAATAATCTTCTACAGTCATGGTAACCTGGGTGTCTTTCCTGCAAAGACTGAGGACGCTCAGAAACATCGAGGAATATTAAATTGATATATGTGTATACGTGTATAGGTAAAAGAGGAGTATATGATACCTCAGTAGAAGAATATTTATAGATTAAGTAATTTGAAAAAATCTAAGATAAAGATTTTAGATTGTCGATGTAGATATTTGGTCAGCTCCAGTCCTGAGATATATCGACGACGATTAGGGAGTCGTGAATTGACCCAATTTCTTAAGGATATTAGAGGAAACCATTTGAGCACTGTAGTGAGCGGGCTTAAGAACTCCATTCACAGTGTGATCGATAAAATTACTGATAGGATGATGTCGAACGGATAATATGCTGCTCTGGATATAGTACGCTTTATAGATTTCAGATTTTAACTTAGATACATATATTAAGTCATCGAAGTCTACGCGCACATCAACATAAACTTATTCAACTGATATGAATAGTTTTCGTAAATTAACCTCAAAAGGAGAAGTAAAGTGCAGATACGGTAATTGCGACTTGCGGTGAGGTGATGAGTCCACACTCTATATCCTATTGAAAACCTCCAGGAATAGCTAGCTTATAACACGGTGATTCACCTAACTCTTTTAGGAGTTTTCGATTAACGAACTTAATATGTGCTTCGATAGTCAGAGTGCAATCGAGAAATATGAGATTTTTTAGATACACAAATCTCGTAGATGGAATCTGTAAAAGAGTCGGACAAGATCTGTCTGAGTTTGATGGTTTGATTTTTCGTGTGTATAAACTTGACTTGGAACTATGTAAATTTATTTGATTGAATATTTTTATATGTTGATTTTAAACATTTTTTTTCTTAAGACAGTACTATATTACCATCGCTTAGTTGTGTGTTTTGGTTTGTGATTAGTAATATTATTAAACAAAGATGTAAAGTTGATATTGTTTTATGATTTTTAGGTGTATTGATTATTTATTATTTCATCTCTTTGATAGATTATTTATTTTTACTTATTATATAATATATCTATTATTAATGAGTGCTATGAAATGAGGGTTCCTATTGTAGGGTTCCTATTCTGAATACAATCAGTATGTTCGCGGTTTTATGTGTCTATTGAATACTATGATTAATCTATCTTGTTTCTTCAAGTATCTGTCCTTAATTCATGTTAGAGTTCAGTGACTGTCAATAGATGCTGTTACTATAACTAATTATGTGTTAGATGTCTTATTAATTATTATTATATGCAATATAGCAAAATTAAAGTTATTATTATTATGCACTTAATAAAACTAATCTAATTTCGAAAAGTAAAATGTACATTTATTTCAATAATTCACAGGCTTTATTGTTTATATTTCAAAATAAAATATATTGTTTTTTAGTTAGCTATTGAGATACATTGTTATTTATTGCTCTTTCATTTAATTAATATAAACCTAGATGTATTTGGTCATCATAGAAGAGGTTTTTATATTTTTAAATATATATTTTATGAGTGGATTGGGAATATTACTGGTAATGGAAAGTAGAATTGTATGGATTATAAATTACTTAAGTAATTAATAACTGATTTTATTAATATCATATAATTTGACCTGTTTTCTTATATGAATTCCATTAAATTACTTTGTAATTGTATAATAATGTCTATATTATTTTCTAATTTTTGAATATGATTTTAATTATTTAATTTAATATTATTAATTATTTAATTATTATATATTATTATTTACTTATTAATTTATATATTTAATATTTATATTATTATAATTATAAATATTTATATATTTATTATTTTATTATCTATTATATTTATTATTATTATCATATTATTTAATTAAATTATTATATTTTATATATTATATATTGGTTATATTTAAATATATCATATATTTTTAGGAGTCTACTTAAAAAGAGGAACATCAGCACACACTAGTGCATGACATAAATCAGTAGATACCTCATTATTCAGAATACTAGGTATAAATTATTTTATGTTAATTATATAATATTAATAGTCTAATTAATATATATGAAAGATTAGTTATGTAGCATCTATTTTCATATAAATATTGTGTTACTTTTACTTCTAAAAAATTTTCTTTGAATTTATAGAAAACGACTTTGAAAAGTCAGTTTTTATTGATATACTAATATTAGTTTATTTACTTTTATTATTATTATATTATTAATTATTATATTATTATTATTTATTAATTATTTTCTTATTAATTTATATAATTTATTATTATATTTATAATTATTAATTATTTATTTATTATTATTATTATTATTATTATTATAATATTTCATATATTATATATTATTATTAATTAATTAATTATCTATTTATTCAATATATTATTAACATCTATATTGTATTCATTCGTTGAGAGTTTGAAGATAGTTTATACATATATGTTATAAATAAATTTTCACAATATATTTTACATACAATATACTAATAATTTTGTCTATATCACACATTTTATGGAATATGCAAAGAATAACAATAATGCCGCTATTAAATTACGGTTATTTCTATTGTATGTTCATATGTAATTGTATCAATAATTAAGCCGTCTGCTCGTATAGACTATGCCATCTTTCGTAGGAATTAAAAATACTTCTCATCTGAGCTATACCATAGACATCCTTTATTTAATAAAACTCAATATTATTACAATTTGACTAGATACTCTACTAAACTTCTTCTTCTCTACTCAAACAAGAGCAGCTCATGGCATCTAAATTACAAAACAAAAAGCAAGTAACTAACCATAATTATTTCTAAACTTTAAGAATTAATCAGTATAATTCAGAAAAGGAATATAAAATGTAAAGAATTAGTCGCGCATAATAAATCCTCTACTGTTTTTTATCGATTGCGAATAAGCTATAAAAATCTAGATTGTTCTTATGCTGTCCTATAATTTTCCAATCTTATTTGCGATAACAATATCATATAAGTATTTCTAATTATATTAACATACATTACAATTAACCTATATTTAAAAGCTATTATTAAAATAGTATATAAAATAAATTCAAAAAGATTTATATATAATTATTATCTTAAATCAATAAACTCTTAATGTAGTGTTTAGTGTGAAAAACTTTTTAATATTTTAATTAATTATTTATTATTATTATTATTATTATATATTTATAATTAAATTATTATATAATTAATCATTACTTATTATTATTATATTACATATTAGGTTATTTGATATAGTTAGTCTTTTCAGACATCAATGATTATAAATAATGATAATTGTAGTGTTAGTTTAGTATAATATGTACTTATAATTGTTATATTGGATTACATTAAATTATTTGTGATATTTAATTATTATATTATTTAATATTATTATTTTATATATTATTCTTATTAATTATATTTTTTTATATATAATTATTATTTACTTATTATTTTTAATTTTTTCTCTCTTATTGAAAGTATTAATTACTAGTAATTTCTTAGTATTATTTCTAAATTATTATTATTTATTTAATTAATTTCATAAACCATTAATCATCTATCCCTCAATTAATATGTAATTAAAAATTTAATTATAATTATTATTACTAAATTATTAATATTATTATTATTAATTATTATTATTATGTATTATATTATTATTATCATGAATACCTATATCGTAATTTATCTTACTAATTATTTATTTAGGAAATTTGAAATTTATATTTGATTTTGAGAGTTACTGAAATTGGTTATGTTATCTATTGATAGTTAATTTAATTAGTTTTTAGAACTACGTTCCTATGTTTTCTTATTATTTTTCACTTATATATATCTATCTGATCTAGTAATTTAGATCTATTGAAGCAAAAGGAAACCCATGGGAAGACCTGATAATTGTTTATAATAAAATTTATCTAATTATTATTATTTATTATTATCACTATTAAGATATTTGCCGGATTACATTAAGTAGATTGATCATAAGGATATGGTGTTATCTCACAGTGGGATCAACATCTTTGTAGTTGCATATTAGATAGTAGCTTTCACGATTTCTCAAATGATCTAGTCGCAAATTAGCTTTCAGCTATTTGTATAATTTTATATGGTTAATATATATATATATTATGAATTATGAAAAATATCTTAGACTATTATATTATATATATCAAATATAATATATATATTTGTTATATTATAAATGAATAAATTGTAATATTTCTATTACTTCAATTAAAATGCATTACTATGTTGTATATATTGATTTATTAATTAAATTCTTAATTAATTTATTGATATTATTTAATATTATTATTATATTATTAATTATATATAATTCTGATTATATTATATATTTATTTATTTATATAATTATTATTGTATAAATATATTATTTTTATTTTTCTTATTATTTATTAATTATTATTATTATTATTATGTATTTATTTAGTATTATTATTAATATATATTATTTATTATTATTATTATTATTATTATTATATTATTATTATTATATGATTTAATTTATATATTATTATTAATTATATATTTTAAATATATTTAATTATCATTTATCTTTATATAATCAATATATATTAATTATTTATTAATTAATTATTTTTATTATTATTTAAATATTATTATTTTAATTATTATTAATTTATTTAATCTTAAAATAATTATGAACAATTATCTTAGTTATTATGATTAAATGCAAATAACATTATCAAAAACTGTTAAGTTATGAATATTAGCTAATAAGAATAAAATAAAATTTTTTGCACTTTCAAAATAGATACGTTTTTTTAGGAATTTAATATTAATGTCAGTTTGTTTTTTGAGAAAATTAAATGATATAATATAAATGATAAGTAGCTATTTAAATGGAACGCTTTATCATTACATCAAATTTTTTATATAAATATATATTAATTTTTATTTCGAGGAGTAAATCGTTATGAGTAATTCGGACATAATGCTCTGATAATCCTCTGGAGAATTCAATCTACCTTTCTTGAGCGACGTGAGATAGTAATAGAGCCATAACTCTTTATATACGAAAGGTAACCTAATATTATATTAGTATTATAAAATATTATAATAAGCTATTGATTGTATATCAGTTATTCGTTTCAAAAGTTTACGGATACGTACTATCATGAAAGTAGTATCAATATATACTAGTTTATGTTTAGTGTCTTTCAAAATAGGGTTAAGGTTCGACGATATTATAGGTTACTTTACAAATTTATTAATTATATGATATGTTATTTAGATTAGCGTATTATAGTACGTAATTCTATTAATATATAGTGATGTACGTCATAAAACGTTCTTTAATCGGTAACGAGTGTATATAAATAACTATATTACTATATTGATATTACATATCAATACGAGATAAAGAACTTGCAATAATCGCCAGTATAGTTTCATTAAGATCACTAGTGAAGTGTTTCTCAAAACCAACCGCTGGAAGTGTACGATAAAACCGAAAAAAGTGTTAAATAGTGCATGATCAACCATCTTTTTAAACACTTCAGCATCTCGGTTAATAAAGTAATAAAAACTCTGACAGAGTAACTATTAAGATCAATCGAGAATATGTCTAATGCCGAAAACGAAAAATTCTGAGAATACGAAGACGCTGCCACCTATGCTTTATCCGTTCTCATGTTTGGCGAGGGATAATCGGCTCATCTTCTCAGTGAGCACTGCTATATTGAAAGAGTCGGATGTTCACAATATTTGAGTCTCGGCTTCTTCCTCGATCGCTGGTCTATCTTGGGTTTGTGAGAATCGCCTTCGCGCCCCACCAAATCTTTTTTGTTTAGTCTTTTACACAAATGTAATGCCTGGCCAGCAAAATAAAAAAAAGCTTTTTAAGGAGATTTCCGAGAGTTTTGTATGATTTCAATTTCAATGAAAATTAGTAAATTTATCCTAAGTGAATGAGGTTGTCCTATCTGTATTGGCTTATAGTAAAGAACCTTTATGTGGCAGATATTAATCAGTTACTAAAAATTCAGATATCGATAAATTTCTTTGTGACTATGAGCGAATTAACTCATGAGATGACTCGGTTAAGGATTTTATCCAAGTGATCTGTTGAAGGATTTCTATATGAGAGGTTTACGTTGGAAGAAGCAGGGTTTGATCCTGGTAGTCGTAATCAGAGAAGTTGGATTAATATACCTTCTTTCACCACAGATTATTTAGTTTCTTTCATCTTCATTATAAAGTTTAATAGCATATAAGACAAAAGTAATTCGTGTAATATACTCTTGGGATTTTTTGGGTTATTTCTGTAAGGTGATTTTGTTGAGTTTTACAGTGGTAGTTTACCAAAGTTAAGAAGAAATGGGATTTGGTGTGCTGTTTTTTAATGTCCCTGTCTGAAGGGCAGTATGTTTACTAGTTTATGTGAAGTGTTGGTGGTGCTGCTATGTCTTTTGAATAGGTAAATATACGTATATGGCTTCCTGTGTGTGGTTAAAATTAAGTATTTATTCTTGGCATGCTTAGCATAAGTCTTTTACTAAAAAACTGTACTCCGAGGTTAGGAACACGGAGCGTAATTAGAGAACGGAGCAGGATGCTTGTAAGATATTGTACGAAAAAACACAAATAACTAGAAAATTTGAATTGTTCTATAAAATCTAACTCAGAAAATATGCGATGTAAATCGCACAAATTTCTCAAACTGCTCTCTTTATTAAGAGGACAATATTATAGACGAGGAGCTGCTAGATTATTTTTTTTGGGGGATAATTCATTAAAAGAAAACCAAGTCGTAGAGTGCGGGACAGTCGAAGAAGAGGATATTAGCGGGACAGAATCTTTGGTAATCAGGATTATGGTAAAGCTTTCGACTTAGGTTGCCTCCAGAGTGAGTATTTTCTCATTGGCAGAAATCACCGGGATACACAATGTAACACGGAGAGCACTCGGGTCTTGTCTTATCTGGAGTGAGTTTCATCTTGGTAAAATTAGTGGTTTATTTTTGGTGTACACTATTAATAAAGAGTTATATCGGATATTGTTTGTGTGTGTATCTACTCTTTGGGTATGAAGTGCCCATGGGCGATAGGATCTGACATATACGATTAGCAAATTAAAGACTAGAAGAGCATAGGATGACGGAATAGTTACATCTCGTTATGCAAAGTTTAATCAATCAGCATCAGTACCACATAATCATAAATTTGAGGCTATATCATATCCATATGTATATAATGATATATATCAGTAATTGATAGATAACCGTTATATATACTCACCTAGGTTAACATATGATAAGGTGTATACCTAGCTTACTATTTACTAATAGTCTCACATTTATCTACTATAGAATTTCGTACTATTAGCACCATAGAGTAGCAACATATTAATATTACATGTCGTGTAATATATAAATTATTATATTACTTATTGTTGTAGGGAGTCACGAGGCGAACTCACTCACTGAGGGAAGAAGGTAGCGCTCGATCCATTGTTCGTTTTGCTACACTTGTCACTGAGAAAATTCTATAGGTCTTGATTTAAAGAGCTAATCTATCTTGAATAGTTTGAGAGAAAGGGCAATACTAGAAGTGAGGGAGTATGAGAGTAAATTATGATGAGAGTAAATTAAGGATATTACGGACAGGAATATGTTTATGTTGTGTGTATTAATTTTGTAGGGCGGTATATTCAACGAATGTCTGAATTTTTTGACTCAAAATGGACGATACATTTAGTAATACAGGCAGGAAGCTCACACACACACACGAACATCAAACACTAACCTGCTCAAAACAGTACACATTATAAAACATATTTGGGAGTAAAAGCTAAAATCGTTAGTACTGAATTGTCGATTGATTGAACTAATGAGGCTAAACATAGATGGCGTTAGTCGCTAGTGGTTTTCTATACTGTTGAGAAGGACATTTTGAGCAGATAAAGTTGCTCAAGTGTACAATGAGCTGTAAGTTTTGAAGAACGTTCTTCCGTATAAGCTTGAAGAACGAATAACAAAACGCTATTATACTAGTAAGGCCAATATAGCACTTTTTATTTTATAACTTAAAGGCAGACAATAATAAATATTCATATGTTCCTTTAATGTATTACTGTAATCTATCTAAGCGCCCGAGTTATACGGAGGGGTATTGCTTGGTCTTTATGAATTTCATTGGGCAGAAGCGTGGAAGAAATTTTTTGGTAAAGGGTGGGCAAAGCGGACTTATTACATACTGTTCATTAGATCTTTGTCTATTGGTAAAAGTTCATTAGGGATTGTTGAAAGATTGTTTTGAATTTGTAAGTGGGCTCATTATTACTTTCATGCTTAAGTGTAGATAACCTTGATTATATATTTAAGATTAATAATAAGGAAAGATTTAATTAATATAAATCTAGGTTGGTATTAATTCAACCAATTACCAATAATAACTTATTATTTTGTTCCCTAAATAATAATTTTAAATCGTATATTGGTTATGCGTGATGTTTCCTTAAGTTTTCTTGATAGTATTTGAACATGGCCTATCATGATGAAATATCTTTCGAGGGAATGAATCTGGTTTTAGGTGAATACATAAAATTGTAGTCTTTAAAGATGAAATGCCTAATAAAATATAATTTATATGGTTATATAGAGTTTCTCTGCATTTTTATTTGAATGTCAAAATAATTGTAATTATTATTACTCAGAATATATATATAAATAAAATCACGGTATCCATACATATACGGAATCAAATGAGTTTAATATCATACATGAGGCAACATAATATTATAACCCAGTACAAGGTCAAATATAAGTTAGTGGTTACAGTTCCGTGAGAAGGTTTTATATGTAGAATACAGGTTAACTTATGATGATACTAGATGAATTTAGAAAATTTCTAGTCATATAGGGGCTCTAGATTTTTCAAATTAATGGTACGTCGTTATATATATTTTTTCTATAGTTGATTTATATTTCTAAATGGCCAAGTCTTCTTTTATCCCATTTATGTCAATGTGATTAATCAAATGCATACACAATAACATACAAATAAGTAAGGAATTTTGATTATACATTAATATATACGTAAATTTTGTGACAGGAGATTTGATAATAAATTATCTATTAATCAAACTTAATAACGTTTCTCGTTCGTTGCATCCTTACCGCAGAATCTGTGACCTGACTTGTGTATCTCTCTAACTCAATTCACACACCATCAGCATACCACTCACGCACACCTTCCGCGGTATTATGATGGGGAAAACAATGTCAACCAATTCATTTCACTGCTACTAACACAATATCTAAATTATACTATTTAGTAAATTAATATATTTTGGAATATTAGACCTATATAGGTGAACATACCTAGAATAATATACTTGATACTATAGAATATATAAACCTATAAAATATTTCAATTTATTATGAATTATTATATACGTACTATAGGCATCAGTACATGCAACTTAATAACGAGATGTGTTCTGTCCATGACTATTTATAATTTATATATATATTCTATACATATATTATATATTAATATTATATATATATATATATTTAATATATCTATAATAGATAGTTCCTACTCACCTATATTATTATAATTATATTCTCTAGTTATATATATACTATATATATATATATTATATATAGTATATAGTAACTGTATTATGTAATAGGTTGGTGAAAGAAAATAAGTATTGAATGAAGTATTGGAGAATTTAATCCTACAAAATTACAACTATAATTTGAAAATAAATTTAAATATAAAAGCATATTTACAATTTTTAAAAATTATTATTTCAAGTACCATTTATTTAGTAAAGTAGACATCAAACACATAACAACCAAGTTAAATGAGTATATATATATTTATATTATAGTATATATATAGATATATATATATATATATATATATATATTATATATATTATATATATAATTATATAATATATTTATAGTGTAATATATATATATGTATATGTATATATCAATATATAATATATATATATATATATATATATTATAATAGTATAGTATATATAATATTATATTATATATCTATTATTATATATAATTTTAGTATACTTATATATATATATATGATATTATTAATATATATATATATATTAGTTTATAAACATTGCTTGGAAGTCTGGTTTAATAAATTCGAGGCAGTACAAAAGCGTCAAAAACATTTTTTTTGATGAAAAAATGACCTTATGGAAAGTCCTTTACGCTTCGTATGTTGTTGCCAAATATTTGTGTGGTGCTTGATAAATAGCACCTATGTTGACAGGGACAACTTTGGCGCCGAGCTGCTCAGTTAGGACAGAACGAGCACAGAGTCTACGTTTCTGACGAACGGAACTTTTTCAGCATCCCAATCCACTTCCGTGTTAAATATTCGAGAAAATCACCCTATAATACCACTCACTTCTACCTATTTTATCCCAATACCGAACCAACTAAAAGAGATTGTAAAAATTTTAGAATCATACTAACATAAGCCAATCTTAGATCCGTCACTCAACTAGCGATAGACGTCCTTTCCATCTACATTGTTCTAAACTTCAGACTATTGTGATTTCCACAATTAGAAGTTTGTGTATGACATACACCGTTTTATATGTTTTTTTTAAGATATTGTCACATACCACAACCATGGCTACTATTTTATTTTTACTATAGTTGTGATTATTGGTGTGTGTCCTGTTGATGGGAAAATGAGGTCCAAGTTCCCGAATTAACGGGCACACACAACTCGAGCATATTTGCAACCTCAGAGTGGTCATCCCAGTAACTGTAAGTGTCAAAACCTCAAATGAATGCTAATAATTCATGATTTAGACTCCACGAGTACTTTTCTATTTATATCAAAAATTGTTTGGAGCTTTGGATAAACTGGTTTGCATTATAATATATATATATATCTTAGTATATAATATAATATTATTAATATACTACTTACCAACTACTACTATATACTATATATATATATATGATCATATATATGATTCATATATGATGAAGTTTTAACTTTAGAGATCTTGTATAGGTTTTGAAATTTATTGTAACACGCACGAATAACGCACCACAAGGGGTATATGGCGAAGGAAAGGGTTGATAGAACGCCCGCAGACACTTTAGATTGGATCATGACAATGAATGTGTGATTTCTCCCAGATATCGTAGGTTGATAGAGTGTGATGGCACCAGAGAGCTGCAGCCGAAAGGGTCTCGCCAGCGCGGTATCGGACATAGGTTCGGCGGGCTAGCAACACATATGGCATAGCGTTCGGACATCGCGACGGCCGGCGGGTGGTGTGCTTGTAGTTCCTGTCTCAATATACGTGTATGAGCCTCCTCAGGCACGGAAATGACTGCCTGAACACCGGTCTTGGCATGCCTCTCGATGAGTGGGCGAAATTCCCTGGACAGTGATTTGATCCATACTCTGCAAGTGCTGTCCGCAGGTCCTGGAGGGTCCGTATAGGGGGTCCGTATAGAGGGTCCGGACCATATGCTGGCCATTGAAAAGCCGTAATTTGAACCCTCCTAATGTAGTCGTTTACACATTGGACCTTGTGTGGTCTTGCAATTGTCATGCAATAGATGAAAGAGTTCCGGATTCGGGGCTATGGCAGACATATGGTTCGAGGATTTGTCTGTGATATATCTTAAGGCTGTAAGAGTACCTCCATCCGAAGATGCTGCCAACTCCGTAGGCCCTGATAAAGAGATGCCTCCCCAGACCATAATCGACTCACCTCCAAACGGCGGCATTTGCAGCACATTGAATTGCGCGAACCTCTTCGTCGGTCGTCGGTAATATTCTAGCACGCCTGTCCGAGCGTACAGAGGCAGTCTGACTCCCTCCGTAAAGAACTTGCCCAATCGTCAGGGACCGCATGGATGTGTTCTTGGCAATGCCAAGTCGCGTCTATCAATATGGGTGGTGTGTCGATGGACCTATGGCAGGCCTCCACGGGGCATGTAATTATGTTCCGACAAAGGCCGTCGAACATGCTATTGTCACTCCACCCTGGTGCTGTGTACCTCCGCCAGCCTGTATCTGCAGAGGTCGTGCCGTTGTGTGAGGCGCTCTCGTATGCACGCAGACGTATGAATCGGTCTTCCACGGGTGTCGTTTCCCTGGGCCTACCTTGTCATCACCGGCGATCATGTGTGCAGGTTTCTGTACAGTTGGACCACCTGTGCAATCGTTTGTGCGCTACACCGAACCATCGCCCAAATCCCGGTAACCGTGTCCTTCGGCGTGAGTGTTGTTATCTGCCCGCTCTCTTGAGAGTTGAGGCACTATCCTCTCCATGTTTATCGCAAGTCGTTTATCATTACCCTCAGACATCACTTATCCCCATCAATCTCCCAGAGTCTAGTTACGTGGTTTATGTTTTACTAAATTTATCGCAGTGAGTCCCAATACTGCAGCTAATTCTCTGCGGGGTGGTTACAGTTAGTTACACTGATGCTGTGTCTGTGTTTATGTGTGGGTTTCATGGAGTTAGGGGGCCTTCCCATTCCTGCGAGTATATTTACCCTAGTGGTACGTTATTTTTGACGAGTTATATATATAATATATATATATATATATATATAATATATTATATCATATATATATATATAATATATATATAATTATATATAATAAATAATATAATATATATTAATATATATATATTATCATATGCTGAATATTATTTGTTTATTCATTTATTTAATAATATTTATTGTTTTTGATATTCAGGAGCGAACATATTAGATTGCACAGATTTTAACAACACTTGTAAACACATAAGATGTTAAAAAAAAATTACAGATAAAATTAATCAGTAAAGAGCCACTTGGATTGTTTGAAGGCACCAATCATCTGGTTATGACAACGTTCTTCAAAATTTTAAGAGTAAGCGATTTTTATAATCAACACTTTTAATACAGATTAAGTTTTCCATTTACCATATTTCGTTTACATGTAATAAGCGAGGAAGAAACCTTTCTCCCTCCCCCCAGAAAAAAAAATCAAAAATAAAATCAAAAATAGAATAAAAAAGTCAAATAAAAAATTTCCTTTAGCAAAATCAGATCTGAAGATTATATCACAACCCAATCCAATTTTGTTGCTTTCTTTTCTTGAACTTTCTAAAATCTGCGTTACCGTCCAGATACTGGTCGTATTGACGACTATGTGCAAACCAGAGTCGATTTGTCTTATTATTTATAAAACTATAAGACATATCAAAATGAAAGAAAGAAAAAGGATGAATCTATTATCATGAATAAATAAGTGACACTAAGAATAAAACTTTACTAAATAAAGAAAAATAGATCATAATAAATAAGGTCGGTGCTAATAAAAGAATGGGAATCTTAATCGGGATGTGTTCTATCAGTATAAGCCAAGGAATGAAAAGATTTAAAGACATTGTAAATAACAGTCGATAAATGATATAGACGGTCGTAGGTTACACACTGCGTTTACTAGCTATACCAGAAGACCGAAAACCGGATGGAAGAAAACATGCATAATAATTAATGGTCTAAATAAAAGGTTGAGAAAGAGGGTTGATGGGTGGAGGGACCTGAAGGGTGGTCAGGAAAGGTCAAGAGAGAATGAAGGTGGGCCTTAACACGAGGGAAGTGAAAGAAGTGGTAGCGGAGGTGAGCCCTAATTTATAGGGAGCACATTAACCAGTATTTAACTTATTAGATCGGTAGAAGTAGAACAGTAACAGTAGCTCGAGAAAGACCTGATGCATTTGTGTCCATTTTGACAGAATTTCAAAGTGCGTCCTTTAACTGAGTCCAGAACGTTCATGTATTTGAAAACGACACACAGACCAATCTAAGTTGAACAGATGAGGTATTATCACACATATATAATAATACTATTAATATTTGATATAGAAGTATAGAGAAAAAAGATTAATATTTAGTATATTAATTTGATTATATATATATTAGTATATATAGTATAATAATTATTAATATATATATATCGCAATTATATATAGTAATATATATAATATATATGAGGTTACTATAAATATAATCTATTTAATTAAGTTTGACTAGGTAGATGAGTAAAGTAGGGACGCTAAGGAGTGTAAATGATATTGGGCTTACATTAAGACTTATCCTAATATTTTCTGAGATTTATTAGTATTGATATAAGATCATTACTACTTTAGTTATACTTTAATATACTATAATTATACTTTAATATATTAGATTATTATAGAACTTATATATAGTTATGTTATTTTAATTTTATTAGTTCAATTGTGTTATTTATGATATCCTGATATTTTTTAGAGAAAGTTACAAGTACAAATATATTGAAGTATATATTATAGATTCTCTCGTCCAGTAATATTATCTACTACCTATGGACTTGTTATAATTATGCTATTATTGGATACAAATGATCCTATGTACAGTTATAGTAGTAGTAGTTCGATAGTTCGAGGTATTTAATTTATTCCAAGAATGACATATCAACAGTAGCTCAGTTTCCTCGTGACAAGAAAGTTTACATCTTTTGTTCACCATATATAGATAATTTGTTGGAATGTTAATATCATCGTAAAACCAAGCACAATGAAAAGAAAAACAATGCGTTTGTTCTATTGCAACATTTAATAGATTGTAAGTAATATTATATATTTTGTATTTCGTGGGATACAAACTGATGGATATAATAGTGTGACTTAACTTGCTTTATTCTTGCCAGAGTAATAATAGACTTTTATTTCGTTTTTGTGCTTGATGGATTTCCTCAAGAATCGACATTCGCTGCTGGGGCATTGGGTGAGTATAAGGGTTTTATTACTTGGTTCGATGAGTAGTGAACCTATTTGTTCATATGGTTGTAACTAGACTTGTTGAGAGGTATAATGATAGAGCTCGGCGGAAGACGTGTTTCCTTCATGACTATCTGTAATTTGGTGAAATGTTTTAAACATGGTGTGTATTATTATATTATTAAATCTCAATCCTTTGATATTGCTAGGTTAATCTCTTATTTCGCTGATTCCCATCGAATTCGTGAAGAACCTTATTCATATCGATATCCTAATTTCGTAAGTGAATATTAGTTTTATCACGTTTTTGAGAACTATCTAGAAAAATACTTTACATCTTATCGCGTAAAAATATAAAAGAATTAACATGAGTTTTTTGGTTGTTGGCATAAGCTTGATGAATATATATCAAAATCGATAAAGCTTAGTGTGTAGGGATAGGTATTTGATTACATTCCCACAAGAACTATTTCACTGTTTGGTTTCCTCTTGTTCTTATCATGTTCAGTTATACGTTGTATCTTTTATTTTGTCGTAGCGTGAGTGGCAAATCCCAAACCTAATTTTTGGCAAAGAAAAAGAATCAGACCAATCACCTGAAATTTGAGTTTATGGCGCTTGAAGTCATTCTAGTTCTGGGGCAATGGGTGCAAATGAGGTAAGATGGGAGTTGGGCTTGCTGGTAAAATTTTAGACATTAATAATTTCAATTAGCGGAACAGAAACGAATAATTGTTGATGTAAATTCTATTTTGTTAATGTGAGTCTTTGATTAGGGGGCAGGGATTTATATATTTTACTATTTTGTTTTTAGGATTGTGTATTTAACAAGAGAGTATAATGAATATAAAAAAGGTCACAGGTAATCTGTCTGATTCCTCTTATTATCATTCTAACATATCTATGTTTTTTCTTAAAAAAATAAACTTCAAGTGAAACATATGGTGATAAATCACTTCAATAATTTTTATTGTTTTTTATAGGATTTATTTCTAGAATTTTTTTGATCTTTTACATATCAATACGTCTTCTGATGAAAGATATTTGCAATGGAATTTACTATGTGTAAATATTGAAATTTTTTTATTCATTAATTGGTGACACCTTTTGTCTTGTATTTTTCTGAATTAAGTGTGTTGAACATATCTAATATTTATTTATGATGTATTTTGTGTTGGGTTATTTGATTTAAAAATGGATTTCAGGATATATGAACGGCATGATCGCGAACTCTGACTTTGGTTTATGGTTAGGGCATAATCTTTCCGCTGGTTGTTATGATTTAAACATGTTAATAGTCAATTTTTTGTTAAACTGTTTTACCTCTTTGTTTTTGCTTGAATTATATTAAATTTTTGTTATTTTTACATTTATTGTGTATATTAATATTTTAATTTAAGTGATTGGTTTTAATATTTAACGAAGGTCTGATACCATATTTGACAAAGAATTGTGTATATATATAGTTTTTTTGATTAGAGGAGGATTTTTATAATGATTACGTGCGTCTTTGAAGATGACTGACGTTATAATCTAGTTTTTTAAATTGTTAGTAGTCTATGGTGGTGTGCGCGTTGAAGTGTGTTGGGTCCTTTCTTTATTTTTGTGTTAAATATTTTTATACTGAAAGTGGGTTGTTCAACATTTTATACTTATACTTATTTGTATTTCTTTAGGGTGTGGTTGTGATTCAGTATTGGTCGTTTCTTAAGTCTTTTATATACTTCCATAGTTCACTTATAATTGAATTAGTCATATAGTATAGTATTTACTTTTACAATAGTCATTGACGTAGTATAGTATATACCTCATTTAGATTAAATTATATTGTCTTCCCTTTCTTTTATTTTAATAAAGAACTTGGTGATTTTATATGTTATTATATTATTATATATCATGCTAGTTTGATAGATATGTATTTGATATTTATAATTATAATATCTAATATATATATGATATCTAAAAATTACAATTAACAGAACTGGTCTGGTAGGAAATGGGTATGAATATTAGGTAGTGAGCTTGGATTGGTGGGTATATTTGATTTAGTGTATAAATAGTGATTTAACTTAGATATTCTTTAGGCAGTAAATGTAAAACATGTAAATATTGTACCCCAAAGGTAAGATATAAGGAAATTTTTATTTTCTTGATGAGTTTCGAACACCATTATTTTTCCGTATCTTACAGGAAACTCAATCCAAAACATATTAAGGGGCGCAACATGTTCATTACACTATATTATAATAACTCGGGCCACCGCACGGAGCAGACAGGTGCAGTGTCAATTCTACTCCTCTGAGTCAGACTCTTCTTCAGCTCTTTCATTTTTTTCTTCTCCTTTGGGTTTGCACTCTGTGCTCTTTTTTTTCAGTCCGAAGACACAGACATTATCATAGTGGGGAGGGTCTATGACATCACCTACACAACAGACTTATTTAATTCATCATATTCGATACTCTACACGAATTGAACGTTATAGGGACACATAATTGTTGTTATCATCACAGTCTCGATGTTTTATATTTGGGCAACTCGCAGTGGCTTCAAAGCACCAATTCTTTTTGCGTAGCAAAGCGCAAGAGTACTGAATCTCCTTGAATATTCTAATAAAAATCTTTTGATGATAAGTTTTTCTAGAACAATCAACTCTCGAGATTTCTCAAATAATTTCACTTTATAACGTCAGTGTATATATGTTTTCTTTATTATTATGGGCAGTGGGTAGTATCCCTTCATGAGGGTTATTATATTACCTGAGACGTATCTTTCGTATACAATTAGAGGTTATTATTGTTACCATCTAATATACATCATCATACCAAATTTTATAGTACAAAGATAATACGATAAGTATTGGTGATGAGTCGGTGAGGATAGGCTGGATACTCAACGTCGGCGTCGGATCGCGAATTATGGACGAAGACGCTAGGTACTACTAGTGCGAGAAGTCAGTGTATGTGGTAGTGGCTCAGTCAATAAATAATACGATATTCTTTACATGAGGAATGGGTGATTATTTTCATATACTCAGATATACGATTTTCGGAAATGATTTCTGATACTAATTTATATATAATTTTATTAATATTTAATTTATATTTGGGGATTTTGAATATAGATGTTTCACCATCACTCGGCGCGCGGCACAGGCGTGAGGGTTCGGTTCGTGAGTTCTGTATTTCAAGGTGCTTATATATCGAATCACTAAACCTTGGGATTCATATATGGCATTTTTAGACCGTAGTATAGCTACTCAAGCTTCTAGGTGTTTGGTGAAGCTAAATAGGTGTAATAAATAGCGTGAGTGCGATATAGCGGCTTAAGCTTATCATTTCGGGGGGTAGCCCTCACTACTTAATATCTATATACATTCTACATAGTGACTTATGTGCTACTAGTTTTATACACGGAATTTTTACGTATACTAAAAGCAGCTAGAAATACTCTTTCATATTATGCTGTAATACATGAATCATTCTTTTCCATTACTTCATATTTATATAAAGTAATCATGTTATATATTCCAAGTAATGTACCATATTATTAAATAATATATCTATTAATATATATATATTATATATTAATATATATATTATATTTATATATATACTAATATTTAATATATAATTGAGAGATGTTGCGTTTACTATATGATATATATTTAATAAATATATTAGGCTACTCACTATTTTAAAGTATATAAATAAATAACTAAAGTATTTACATATATGTAAGTTATTTAAAATAATTATTCTTATCAGAACCTTACATGCTGTTATACCGGCACATAAATTTAAATATTTTTATTAGTTTTGCTCATTTAAAATTTTAGTAAAAATTATTTATTATTATATATGAGAGTGAAAAAAAAAAATAAAGCCTCACACTTTTATTATTTTGCAAAACGGGCTCCATTTGATGTATGGACATAAATTTGAGGCCTAACATCCTCTTTTATACTCTTTGCTAATTGATTAAATTTATTTTGAGTAATATGTGTGTGGAATCAGAACTCATTATAATATCCTTTTTTGTTTGTGATAACTATAATTAAATTCAAAATTTCTTTTTACATTCTTCTTTATCAATTAATTAAAATATTAAATTTAAATAATAAATATAAAAGTGTAAAACAATAGGCTCTACATATTTTATTTTCTTTCTAGAAAATCTAATTATAATATCATATTATAATAAAATTTTGTTGGCTTTTCTTTCGGGCAATAATTCGTTTGGTACTTTTGTATTTAAGTCTTTGATTGAAGTTAAATATATTATTATTTTCATATTATTGTTGTATTTATATGTTAATTATTTAATTTGTATTTAATTTATAGTTTCAATAAGGAAAAAAATTTTCAATCTCTTAGAAACATCCGTCTTTCTAGTGTACTTTTTTCTTTTGGTTTTTCTTTGTGTCTTTTTTTTTTTAAAATGAAAATCATAATTTATATTTATCGAATAAATACAACAAACAGCGTTAGGAGGTTCTCTGTAACATTCAAGCATGAAAACAAGGTACTCAAGTGGGACCAAACTCTTATACTCTCGTTACCGCTGTCTATATCAGGGCCCCCGCGCCTATCAATTCGAGCAGTCCCGGCTCCGGTATACTGGTCCACTTACAGGAGTTAAATCGATCTAAGATGGGGAAATTTCCCGCCTTTTGGATGTTCGAGCTATATTACATATTATTGTAAAAAGTGTGCCCTATTTTAACATTTGTTCATTGAACAATATGCATTCTTTTCAGTTCAGGCACATATAAGCCATCGGATTTGTAATTTTTCACATAACATAAAGATATTATTATACCTACTACCAGGTATTATCAGCGCTTTCTCATCACATTACTTACATATACACGCAATTACATTCACAAAGAAAAGTGAATGGGCTTATTTTTGTCATAGATAGATTAGATTGGGCCCTATTGTTGATATCTAGGTACTTGTATCTCGGATTGACGTGACCTCTTGTGTTGTTGCGGACACTTGCGTCCTGCACCAATTATTTCGTTGTTGTGATTAACCCATTCTTAGCGGTGGTGGGTTATTACGTTATTTCACATAACATATTAATGTTACATTGGGACTTTAAACATAATAATATAGGGGATATGTAATAATTATACATAATTCTTATTAAGAAGTTCTTAATGCAGATATATATAAATTGAATGCGAAGGTAAGCACTAAATAGTGTATTTATAACGGATTGGTACAAATAAATTAGTTTAGCAATTTATTTTGATAAATTTACAAAAATAATTCTTCATAAGTTCTAAAAATAATCGAAATTTTTTTACATTATATCAATTATACTACAATTAGAAAACATGCATACTTCAAATGTTTACATAGAATTATAATAATTAACCCGAATTTTTTTTTTTTTTTCGCTTTTTACACATCATATATAATTAAGTTACGGAATACATTGAGTTAAAGAGGTTCTTCCATTTTATGCATAACAAATATTTGAAGGGTATTTAATTTAAATATTTTCTTATTTTTTTGTAAAGCTTAATATTATATTATTATATATTATAATTATACAGAAAAACAAGTTGTTGGTAATCCAATATTACATGGGGTAATATCTTATAATATAATATTCAATATATGCTAAGAGTTTATAATTCTTAGACTTCATTTGTATTTTTATTTATTCTTTTTTGATAAATTTTACATTATTTCTATTTGACATTAATTTTATATAATGTTATCTTTAACATTGGTTTGAATTTTTTTTTTTCCATTTACATTTTTAATTTAAATTTGTAGGGCTTATGATATAGACAGTGAACTAAATGTCAAATGATTGATATTATGGATCCGACGTAATTTGGCCTCCATATCATGATTTTTTTTGTGGAGTAGAGGTAAGCTATTCGGATTCATCCCACTTATATTTTCTCTAATCCTCTAAGGAATCTACTCATGTAAATTTAATCGTGTAGTTATTGATTTTAATAAATTTATTGATATTTCAGTTTTCATTATTTTAAATTCAATATTGGTTAATTACAATATTTATTTTATAAGAAATTATGGGTTTTTGAAATTTCAGTAATAAATGTTGAAAGTTTTGGTTCGTATTCTTTATTCAGGAAATCAAAGCTAATGACATTTTTCTTTGTTGAGATTGAAATATGGCATAAAGAATTTAAATATTTACACATAAAAAAGAAGATTTGAAATGTAAGTGTACATCAAACCACAAAGAACCTTAAATTTCTGGTTGTAACTGTTGTGCGGTGTGTGTAACAGGTGCTTTTGGTGTTGCTAGTTACTTCTTTGATTACGCCAGGTAATTTTAGGAGAAGAATTCTTTATTTAAATATGTATTTGGTGATATATATGAGGCAGTTAAAAGATTGAAAACGTGAGCATATTTAGTACAAGTTTGCTTTAAAATAGCCAATTTTAACTAATTTAAGATTACAATGCTACTGCGACGGTTCTGGGTTATACCTAAATTTGTAACGAAGTTATTATTTGGTTATAAGAGGCTTATAAAAACGGTTGGCAGCCATGACGTAATATCGAAATAATACTTGATTATAAGAAATTGGGCTTTGAAAGACTCCATAGGCGTAATTGGACGGATAGATTGAACAGTTGTGGACGGGTTCCGTGGTTTCTGCTAACAAACGACCATAATGGGATTTAAAAAAAAGTGGCTGCATATGGAGCCGAACAAAATCGAATAAGAGCAATATATATGCCATTTAATTTTTTCCATAGTATTTCTACTATTACAAGGTCAGAGAACTCAGAGTTAAGTGTGCTATTTTATTCTGCTCATTGAGATTAGAGAACTGCTTCTTAGTGATAATACGGATTTATTGTTTCTGCGGCGGTTATGGCTTTGTACTTCAAATAGACGATTCTTGAATAAAAGTCAGGTATATAGTGATATGTCTAGTATGACAATGTTGCAACATTCTTTTCATATAGTTCATTTATTATTCACAGTATCTCAGAAGTTAGAGGAAATTCACTTTACGTTGTCTATATGTGTTAGCGTGTCTCTTCTTTTACACGTTGAATCTCTAGTTGCTCGATGTTATAGATAGAACTCGCTATTTTTATGAATTACTATGTGGTAACTATCAGCAAACGCTTTGGGAAGCACGAAATAGACGGTCGAGAACTGCAGGAGACAGTGAGTGTAAGATCACTATCAGGGGTTGTTATACAGTGTTAAGAATAACACAAATGCAGTATGTAACGAGAAGGCTGATTAAGGGTTATCAACATCATCATCAGAGTATCTTTCCTACTCATTTTGACTTCATCGTCGCGGTTCGAGACGGATTAGATGTGTGTAAGAGATAGAATTGCTCTAGAGTTATTTGTAGTAGAAACCCATATTTTGTGTTTAGAATAAAAATATTGTAAGTCATGAGGAGAGGGTATTGATTGAGACTTCTCTATTATTCGTGATTTAATAATATCTGAGAGAATACACCTTTTTAGTGTTTAGCGGGTGTATGAGAATTTGGTCGTAAAATGGTACTTACTTCTATGATAATTAAACATAGTATTTGAAGTTGGAATCGGGGATATATGTTTTTGTGTCGTAAAAAGATCCAAAAACTTAAAAAGAAATTTTTATGTTTTGGATGAGTTTTAGAGGTTAGGAATATCCATTCTCAAATATTTGGAATGGCAACGCAAATTTTTATTAATAAACACACCCAAGACCATTTCTTTGTCAATAAACTCCATGTAAAACTATATTTATACTCTTGCCTGAATGACTTCCACGATTGCATTAAGGTTATAAACTAATATTTTTTTTAAGTACTAATTATTTGTGTACGCTATATTAAATTTAAAATGGTAGTTTAACAGTATTTTTGTTACCTTGTATGTATTTCTTTAGATTAAAGCCCTTAAAATTTTTCCTTTTAGATTATTTATATCCAAGAGACCATAATAAACATATAAAAAAATAGGATAATTAAGGGATAAATTATATTAAGTGTTTTATTTCATAAAAAATTAATACCGAAGACATAAAAAAACATTTGTTTATTACTATCTGTTAATATTAATAGTGATTAATAAAAATAAACGTAAGTTTAATCACTGAAATTGCAATATAGTGTAAATAACTACGTAAATTGACTTCCACGTGGTCTTAGATTATTGCCCCAGATGTTTGAATTACCGATTTATATCCTATATATTTATATTACTATATATTTATATATTTATATATTATATATATATATTATATAACCGATTTTACGGTATATTATATATTATATATATGATTAATATATTATATTATATTATATAATTTATAAATTAAATATATAATTATATTATAATTGTAATTATTATAATTATATTATTATATATTTATATACTATATATTAAATATATATATATTTATATAATATATATTATATATATATTATAGATAATTAAATTTATATATATATATTATAATATATTAATATATATTATTTATTATTTAAAGGTAGGATGTATATATATACTTAATATATATATGATAGTATATTTGGTAATATATGGGCATGTATTAGTCGTAAGCCTAATTATATTATATATTTTTCTTGTTATTATATCTCCTTGTAAGTAAGCTACTCTGGAAGCATCAAATATAATTTCTATACTTTTTTAGGTGTTCATTATACTTTGAGGATATTAAATACTTTTTATAAGTTTGAAACCTTTATAATAACTATTCATAGAGGTAATTTAAGAGTTGAAATCTTTCATAAAGATAGTCATTTGTTTTTGAATAATGCGATTCATCAAATGTAATTTTCGTGTTTTTATTTTATTGGCGCTTGTAAACGAGGTAAATTTAAAATATACTTCTTTATCTGGAAATGGAATTAATAGACTTTCAAGAAAGTACAGTGTTGAAAATAAATTTTATTGAGATAAACCAGAAGTTAGAAGAAAATGAAATAAAATCGTCAATCGAAGATACTAAATCTATCGAATGTGAGGTTGAAATCATCATTCTTGTAGAATGGAACTCTTTTACCAAATTCATTTGACACAATGTAAAAATTTTCACTAGCTCTACACAGGGCTCTATATATTTGCCTATTTTACACACACACCATTTATTAATAACTATATATATATATATAATATTATTTTATAATTATTATATATATATAATTATAATATAATATATATATTAATATATTATTAAATATATTATAATATATATATTATTATATATTTATAATAATATATATTTGTTAAATATATAATATTATATATATATATATATATATATTATATTTAATATATTTATATATTATAATATTATATATATTTATATATATTATATATATATATATATATATTAATTAATATTATATTATATATTATAGTCTATATATTAATATAATATATTAATATATATATAATATATTTATATATATATATATCTATATATATATATATATATATATTAATTATATAATATTAATTATATATATAAATATATTAATATATATATATAATAATATATTATTATTAATTATATTTAATATTATATAATATATATATTAATTTTTATCTATATATTAATTTATATATTAATATATTAATATATATATATATATATTATATTATATATATATATAATATTTATTATTATATATATATATTATATATTTAGGATTATATTATATTTATATATATATATATTATTAATATATATTTAATTATATATATATATATATATTTTATTCATATTGATTCATCGGATGTTATTTTAAAATATAGGCGGTATTGTGGGATGTGATGCGGATTGTCTAATTTTAACAATTCACGGTTAGCGAATATACTTTGTTATATAATCCGCCGGGATGCGGATGGAATGTTTTCATTTTTATATATAAAATATAATAATTCTTATCTCTCTTTCTTCTTTTATATTTTATTCTCTTCTCTCTTTTATATATTATTATAATATATAATATATATTATATATAATTATATATATATATATTATATATTATATATATATAATATATTTTAATATATATATCTAATATATATATATATATAATATTAATATATAATATGTATTATATATTTAACATATATATATTATATATAATTATATATTATTATATATATATTATAATATTATATATTATTATATATATATTATTATTATTATATATTATTATATATTATATATTATTATATATATATATATATATTGATTTGAAAGGGAGTGTGTACATGGATTGGTCACTGGTTTTAGTTTAGATTAAAGTTGACAGTATAGCATGTCTTCAGCTATATTTATATAATTATATCGCGCAGATTGTTATGTTTTTATTCTTTATTTTATTTATTCTCAGATATTTATATTTATTTAAGCGTAGATAAAATTAATTTATAGTATATTTTATATTGATAAATTAATTTCTTATATAATTATATATTATATAATTATTTATTAATATAATTTCATGTATTATATTAATAAAGTGTATAATATTAAATAATTATTAGTTATTTATATTATACTACATATATTTAAAAAGTATTTTAATGATATCATCTTAATAATAATATTTCAAAGTTTAGTGTTTCCTTAATTTTGGTTAAATTTCTAAGATATATTACTAATATTCAGATCTTCAAAGTTCAATACAAAGAGGGAGTTCTAATAATTCTATCACTACGCTTCAGCCAAAGGCGCCTTCAGTGGATTATAAACCGACCAGCAATTTTAGGCAGGCACCACCATTTTTTAATTATTACATAGTATAATTAGAAATAAGAGTAAAGGGAGATCGGAATGATGGGTAAGGAGGAGGTGAGAGGTAAGGAAGACACACTATGAGCAGCAAGTAAGGTTTAGTGCTTGATTTGGCCGGTTCGGTGGTGTTGGTCTTTTTTTACTAACCGCCGCTTTGTGCAATCCTCTTCACTGTTAATTCAAATGGTTTATCTTAATCTCTACTATTTATTTGTGCATTCATACATCATATTTCACATTTCTTTGGCATTTGGCAGCACAATAGAGTTGTTTGTCCAAGACACTCTTTCGTGTCATACAGACCATATGAAACCTTTGTATCATACTAATACAGTTCAACACTTATTTTTTCCATATATTAAATCGGTGTTCGTATTGGGGACGAACACAGGACATTATAGTCATAATAGAGATAGTAGTTTTGAGAGTGAAACGTAAGGGAGGCGATAAGCTAAGAAGGCTTGGTCAGCTCGAGTTTTTACTATTTATTATGTGATGGAGATGGGGAACCAATGCTTACCTAACTAAATATAATTTAAAATTAAGTTATTTTTATTAATTTTTTGAACACGTATGAAAACTAACCGTAATGCTTAATGTACTCCCATTGCTTGGGGACATTAGATTAGTGATGTATTATCAATTGACGATAGAGCGGTGGGCAGATGCTTAAAGGGTTTGGATCACTCTCTGTCTTGCAAGGTGCATCTATAAAGTCAGTTCATTATTTGTATAGGGTCTATTATGTTCACTGAATACGAAATAGAGAAGAACATAAGATCACATGAACTTTGGTGAATGGGAAACGAAAAGATAAATACTAGGAAGCATGTAAAAGGATGCAAGTTTGTTTATGTAGAGATGGATGTGGTAGTGGATTGTCTAAGGTGTTGATTTGGATTTCGAAGACATTGGAGCATAGGAGATTGAGAGATTATGTATAGAATGTAGAAACTTGGGAAGAAAATTTAGTGAGGTGGGACTGGGTGGAATCTGGAGGGAGGTTGAAATTGGACGTACTTATTTGTACTGATTTTATAATGGGAATGTGTGAGGGTTGTTCATATAAAAAAAGAAAAGCATCTGCCAGGTGGAGTTTTATGGGAGCAGGGGAGAGGTGTTTTAAAGAGTAATAATTTGGGATTAAAGCAAAGCAAATGGGAACCTTAGTGACGTGTTCATTAGAGGTAATCTATAAACCAGAAGAGAAGGGAGTTGGCATTTTTGCGGTAAGTTGGTTTATGTGAGAGCGAAGTGTGGAGCTACTTTTGCGTTTGATAGTTACGCTGAATGGTTATAGTTTAGGGAATATTTGGTAAGAATAGAGAGTTGAAGCATCGTATTTTATCTCAAGGTATTTGGGTTATTTGGAGATGTATTGGGCTATAGAGACTTTGGTAGTTAACGGATTTGGGAGGTCGAGAAAAGGAAGAGTGATTATGGGGAATGAAATGTGATTATTTTAAAGATTAGATGCACACGAGTCGATGGGTGAGGCAACATGTTTAGGATGAGTGAGGTGGGGATCAGATGTGGAAAGGAGCACATTTCTTGCTTATATAGTAGTCAAGTACCCACCATCAACTAAGGTAAATTTGAAAAGCAGGTTGGCTGATTTACAAACTCATGTTTGGTCAAGTTTAATTTTTGACACTGAAATATAATAGAGATATAAAGAGGTGGGTGGGATTGAAAAGGAGATGGTATAGTGTGGAGAGATGGGTCAGATGTCTATGGAGGGTTTTACAGGGCATGCAAAGTAGTAATGGAGGTATAGAGTGAATTGGATATTTTGTTGTGTGAGGAAGAGGCATGTGTTAAGTTAGATTACATTCTCTGTATTTGCAAACGAAGAAAGCAGTGAACATAGGAGTTTTCATAGTATGAAGACCCGAGAGTGGAAAGTGTGTAAGGAATAAGAGAGTGATGTACGAGAAGTGGGGAAAAGGAAAATAGTATGGTTTGTAGTGGTTTTATGTATGGTGCAGAGAGAGAGTTGTTGTAATGGATGATGAAATGACTAAAAGAAATAATGAGTCAACGAGGAGGGTTTGGAGATGGGAACTTAAGTGAGAGGATTGTCATTAATATGATTCATAAGTAGTAAAGTATTAAGGATGGAGGAGGGGAAGCCGAATAGGATAGAAAAGGAGGAAGAAGACTAACGAAAGTTTATGTGTTATAAATTTTGGGCAGGATAGATTAAGAAAGTTAAGTAACAAGACGTTTAGGTACAAGAAAATAGTATCGTAAGAATGAACACGTGTTGGCTATGCAAAGACATATCAAGTCGCTATGGGAATAGGCGTGAGAACATTGGAAGTGAATGATTTGGATTATAAATTGTTTTGCGACAGCAGATAATGGGGAGACCTTTTTTGTGATCGAACGCAAGAGAAAGTAAATTTGTCAGTGGTGTTATGAAGATAAAGTTTAGTGTATTAGGTGAGATGTAGGGAGAAATGGAATTACCATGAGACTAAGAAGTGGGCCTTGTATACGTCGGGGTGAATATTAAGGGAAAATTGTAGTGTATTGTCGCAATAGAGGGGAGTACAATGCATGGAAAGGCAGAGGGTTTTTACAAATGAAAGTATATAGGTAAGGAGGTTGGATTTGAATGTGGCTAGAAGGCCAATGGGATGAGGCGTTAAAAAAGAAAAAAGAGTGTTTGTATATTTAGAATATCTTGTACAAAGCAAATGAGAAGGAGATGGTGAAGAAACAATGAAGAATAAAGGTAATTATTTTTGGCTGATATTAATGGCCAGGAGGAGAAAAATGAAAGGTGGTAAATGAACGGATGATATGAAGGTAGATGGAGGTTAGAGAGAAGCTAGAATATGATTGTGGGTAGACACTGGAAGTTTTGTAAATAGTACAGGTAATGATAAATTGGAAGAAAGAGATTAGAGCTCATTGATATGAATGATAGTTAACGAGGGATTAAAATCAATAAAACAAGAAGTGAATAATTAAGAGAGGAATAAGAGGGGAGGTTGCAAAGAAGATATGCGAAGGGACTATAATAGTTCTTCTTTTGGGTCGGATTTGGGTCTGAATTAATATAGAATTTGATAACAGGGGTTCGGTGGATTTATGGAAAGAAAAGATCTGGGATTTTTTGGGGCAAGTAGGTTAGGAGGCAACCATGGGTAAAGAATTTCTGTAACCAGATTAGAAATAAGGTGGTGGAAAGGCAACACTTCATATAGAGGTGTATATTAACGAAGCAGATGATACATGTTTTGTAGTGCGGTTTGGGAGAATTTTTGTGCCGATTAAAGTTAATAAGAATCACAATGGTTGATTGAGGATTTTATTAAGAAAAGACATTACAATAATTAAGTAGGGGGCAATAATGATGGATTAGGTGGACCATTTGGGGCAATTAAGCGCAGAACATTAAGGTTTAAGAGTGGATCAATAGTGGGATATCGTGAAGTAATAGGGAGTTGGGGTGAGATAGAAATTGGTGGGTCAGTGGGTTGAGATGTGAGGAATTAGGTGCGGGTATATTTAGAATTACCAAACGGTAGATGGGCTATCGTGGTGTTTGGTGGTTGGAGGGGAAGTGTGTTGTATATGGGGTTAAGGGAAATTCAGTGAATTATTTAAACAAAAATTGAAGACAAATGGTGGAGTCTTGAACAAATACAATAACAATACCTATTTTGCACATTGCTAGTAAGGACAATCATAAAATAAATAATATAAGGAGAAAGCATACGGGGGGAATGATGCATATGAAGAGAATAAAAAAAAAAATACAAGGGATAATCGAAAGAGTAATAATACTCGTCGAGTCATGTAAAATGCTTCAAGCCCAAACCTAGTAGGTTGCATCCTGTGGTGGGTTTGGTATGATTGAGTCAAATCATTTTTAAGCTGAATATTAATATCTCATAGATTGGGTGGAGTTAGAGAGAGCAATTTTTTAGTAATGATAGGATGAATTGACTCGTGGTTTTGTTTATATGCAACTTTAATAAGGAAAACGACCGGCGGAGATAGTAGGTAAGATAATAGACAGGTGGATAAAGCTGTTTTCTGGAGCTCCGGAAAAAAAATTCTTCTCGGACAATGGGAGAGAATTTCAGAATGAAATAATGGTGAAAATGTGTGAGATGTTTGACATAAAATTATTGGCAGACAGCGGGCAGAGTCCATGGAGTAATAAGGGAAAGTGTGAAACGGATGGTGGGGTTGATATGTTGTCGCTTTTTTGAAGGGTGAAAAAAATAGTATTAGAAACTATCAAGAAAGATGGGGTACCAAAAACAGAATTTATGCTTTAAATGGGCTGTGTAAGGTGGTCTAGAAAATATGATTATACCAATAGGGAGGTGTATTCAGCAAATAAATGTTGGTATTTGGATGGAAATGAGGGGGAAATACTCTTGGAGTATGATAAACAGAGGGTGGGGAAGAATGTGTGATAAAATGGACAATGCTCGATAATAGGAAGAGAGGCCTGGAAGAAGTAAATTAGTCAACCAGAGCAGACGATGAAACTAAAAAG
The DNA here is from genome assembly GCA_015478945.1 of Trachelipus rathkii. Lineage (NCBI taxonomy): Eukaryota > Metazoa > Arthropoda > Malacostraca > Isopoda > Trachelipodidae > Trachelipus > Trachelipus rathkii. Next base: position 45,708 of record JABUQX010076467.1, read on the forward strand.
ACGAGCATTGTAATAACAACACAGAGGGAAAGTAAAGTAAAAGATGTACAATTGGGGAGTGGGTAATAGTTATAAAAGAGAGAAGGCGATAAAGAATGGAGGGAAGGGAAGTCATAGGAGTAGATGGGGAAAAAGAGGTGGTAACAGGGAAGGGTGATTAGATAACAAAGACAAGAGTAACATACAGAAAACTAGAAAAAGCAC
>JABUQX010076468.1:0-21865 GCA_015478945.1 Trachelipus rathkii
TGTGTGAAAAATTGTATTAAGGGAAACAAGCTCTACAATCCCTCGGATCTATGTTGGTCTTCCGGTTCTGTAATATAATATAATCATAATGTAATTTTATACAATTTTTTTTTTATTTTTCTTAAAACACGGAGCGGGGTCTTTCTCACCAACGTCATAGATATCGACAGCCAATACTGTAGAATCTACTCTGATACTTCGAATATATCGGGTCTAACCAAATTGCGCTTGCAACAGATAAAAAAACAAACAATTATGCAAATTTTATTAAGTCTACATTGTGTAGCTAAAAAAAACAAGATATTGATTGAATGCAATATGGACCAATCGATAAACAGCAACATCAAAAACACCAGATCACACATGATCAAAGAATTGAATTTTCCTTAAGAAAACACCAGGATGTTATTCTAAAAATAAATAGATCTTGTTCTGTTGTAAGGTAATTGCCTGCCAACAGCTAGCAAGCCACAAACTCAAGAAAGATTATTAAGATATAGTGAAGACTCACGATGAAGTAAATTATATTAAGAATTAAAAATCTACGTTCATAATAACCTCATTCGTTTTTTTGTTGTACATGTAATTTGTGTTTATAACTTCAAACTTTACTAAAATCCTCCTAACTGCTGACTATGTTTTTATTAATTTTTTATAAATATTATATATGTTAGTTATACGTTTTTTTATTAATAGAGTTTATATATACCTTTATTATTTTAAATTAGTAATAATCTTTTAATCAATAACTCGTAACGAGTCTAAGATAGGTATAGTGACCTAAATGATATGCATCCGCTTCATATAACCCTTCTCTGAAGTATTGTGAAGAATGACAGAACAGACACAACAACAGAACTTACCCTCTGCATTGCCCCAACTACTTGTCTTTCATCTCCAAAAAGATTATTACTTTATAGGGGCGCCTTACTTGTCTTCAAGCTGAAACTGAAGTTTTAGCAACAATTTCTTCTTTTATTATGTTTGAGCGTTAACAGACAATACTCAACATAATGTTTCGAGATGGTCGTGAAAGACAACTGTATATTTCCTGTGTATGTAACGCGCCGTGAAACAAATCTTGTAGTTCAGAATTTCCTCCCCGAACGCCTTGCTAACAATGCATCTTAACTGAAAGCAAAACATAGATTAGCAGCTCAAGGAAACATAAACTACACATCCAGTCTTTTATTAGACTCATGAGCTCAGGGACACAATCTTATCTTCTTATGCGATCGTAAAATTTCAAAGTAGAATTGTTACTGGATAAATAGAGGAATATAATTAGGACAAGTAATCCGACGACTTTTTGGCCGACAAAAACATTTTAAGAATCTGTGCTTAATGAAAATAGGGCACAGTATCGTGCGCACTGCGAAAAAAACTATGAAGTACGACTCATAATTTGATGCCACTTGGGGTGATCTCCAACTATATTAGTGTGTAGTGTATACGTTTGACGATGTATTATTATTGAGGGCAAAAATATAGAAGCACGCTCCACTCCGGAGGCGGAGCCTGCACTTAGCGGCGATTTATCTATGCTTTCGTCCTACCTCTCTTTTACGGTTCATTCCGCCTCGAGGCAGCCTAGAATTTTGAGACACATCTGACATCTTTTCTTGCTGCCAATCATTTCCTCATTCTGTATTATTTTTCGTAAACTACTCGATCACCGTCCTCAGGCTGCTTCGGGGGTTTACGACTAGCATCGGCGCCCTGATGAAAGATTCTCTCGTTTAGAGTTACGTCATGGGAGTAATTTACATAGCAAGATTTGTTTAAAAAAGAGACTCACTAAGCGAGCGGACAGAACCGCTGGGCGAAAAACATAATCTGAATAATCCCGACCATAAACCAAAATAAACTTGTTAGGATTCCCCAACTTCATTCCGTTGTAAATTTTAACATACCTACCCATTTGCAGTCCTGATCTGAACCCTACACTCTTAAAATAATATCTGAAAATAAAATTGGACTAAAAAATTATTTGTAAAACTTTATAAAATAGATTTTTTCGGAGACAAAAATAATAAAAAAAAACAACTGAAAATTATAAAGATTATAAGAGAAACTATTTGATATTTTATTTTTACTTTAGTCCCGCAATAAGTAGTTATTTAATTCAAAGACGCCAAAAAACCAGTTATATGACGCTTGCCAAACCAAATACATTCACACCCCAATCGTAAATAAAAAAAAATCAACGAAATCAAAAAGATTTAATAAATCATTAAATTGAACTTTGTCTAGCAATGAAAAAGGTCTTATTAATACTAAGGTAGAAACATTTAAAATAAATAATAATTATTTCTTTTTAAGTTTTCCTGCTTTTTCTATTCTCTCCTGAACTGATCAATTAGCTTGTCGTGAAATATTCTAACGATTGAGCAAGATCTTTCAACCGTTGTATTTTTATTTTTTTCCCTGTGATTAGCCTGTAGGCCTAAGTGATACGAACCAATATAATTCCTAACCCTTGTCTAGTAAAATAAATTACCCAAGAAAGTTTTTTTAAAGATCAGTAGCTATTTTCAAACTCATTGCCAAAATGAACTGATTCTTTGGTTTGTGAAAACTGATTAAATCAAAAAATTTGATATTTCTGAAATATTATATTGATCTGAAGTAATCCCCCCAAATCTCTGCCCTACTCCTCTCCTCCACACTAGGAATCTAAGAATCGTACTATTTATTAATAGTATAATCGTTCATGGGATGTATATAGGAGTCTTGGACAATTAAATCATTATGCCCGCCAAAGGTAGCAACTATCCGCATCCTATAAAATTAGTTGTTAATGTTGAAAATAAGTTTTTATCGTTACTTACTTTGTTGTTTTGTCTGGGGCTACTTGACAAAACACGATAGAGCCGATTATAATTCTCCCTGGGGTATAGAAAGATCTAACCAAATTTTTTTCTATTAGAAAACAGAGGTGGCTTCTCAATATAGACTTACTGAAACTTTAATGACCGGAGATATTTATTATGTCTATAAAATAACTAATGTAAAGGTAATACCTTAATTTTTTGTTTATAACTAAATGATATACTAACAATAAAACATACTAATAAATAATATTGAGATAATAATTATTTCAATTTATACACACCAATAACTGGAAATAAAAAATAAGTCCAAGTTTTCCATCATATCCTCCCGTATAAAAACTAATTAAAATAATAAAATTTAAAGTCTATTTCTAAGGCTTTTTTGAATTATCAAAATAAATGAACAAATGTGATAGGTAGAACCAACAAAATTATTTTTTTACAATTATGATCATACGAAAAATTATAATGAAATATTGCTACATTAATAAAACATCATATTTTTTAGCAGTTTACCAAATTAATTATGTATCAAATGTGTGTAGTAATTATTACTTGTGGGATAAACATTCGCACCTAAAGGCGATACGTTTTAAGACGCTTGAGCCATTCTACAATACGTCTGTGAATGTGAAAATCTGTGAGCTGTAACATTGGAACGTCCGCAAATCGGTTGAATTATTTTTATGAATCTCCCCTTCGAATTAAGACTAATTTTTTTACATCCTAAAAAATTACGATAAGGTGGTCATTTCAATAAACTAATGAAAACCGAATTAATCTGGTTATTCGTTAATATTAGAAACGATCCAAATATTGATAATGGTCAATTAAATAACTAACTGTTCGCCACACCACTAGTTATAGGTTACAATCTAAAGAGCTGGATTATAATAAATCCACTATAATCGGGCTATAATATATAGGACTACTAAAACCTCACATAGTGTGGGAACACATGTACTTCTATGGTTAGAAATGCTTGGAAAATAATAAGAACATAAGGCGTTTTTTAATAAAGAACATCAAATTTAGGAGGTATTTACCACAGCATTATACATTTCGGGGAAAATGTTTGAAGCTTTAAATTTAAAGAGTTGTTGAAAAAACTGAGATAACTTTTAAACGCTAATATCTAGAAAATCACGGACACACCGATAAACAATTTAGTTTTTAGGTTATGTTGTGAACAAAACTTTAGAAGAGAACGTTGAGGCTCTCCACCCCATTCACGTTAATTTTAGCAAAAAGAAACATTACTCAGTTAGTTTTATTATTTTAAAACCCAGAGTTTTTGTTCCACGAATTGACACTAATGAATGTAATTCAACGACTAATTTTGGCTTATAAAAAAAAATTACTTTATTCAAAACAATTTGAAACTCCCTCCTCACATTCCTAACCGTTTCGGAAATGAACCCCACATTTCTTAATTCCTAATCCTTCTCCTTATTCTGTTAAACCTTATCCACCTCTGGGACCTTTTCATCATATTCTTTTCTATGCTTCCACCTCTGGGATCTTCTGATCACATTCTTTTCTATGCTTCCACCTCTGAGATCTTTCGATCAAACTCTTATAACTATTATTTATTATTTATTTTATTATTTATTAATTATAATAATTATTTCATATTATTATTTATTATTATTATTTATATTAATTATTTATAATTATTATTATTTATATTTAAAATTATATATTATTAATTATTATTTAATGATTAATTACTTATTATTTAAATTATTTTAAATTTATAATTTATTATTATTATTATTATTATTATTATTTTTATTATTATTATTATTATTATTAATTCAATTATTATTATTAATTATTTATTAATTATGTTAAAGTTATTTATTATTAATATATTTATTATTTAATTATTATTATAATTTTATTATTATTATTTTATTATTATTTATATATGATTATAATTTATATATTATTAATTATTATTAAATTTATATTTTATATTATTATATTATTTATTATATATAATATTAATTATTATACTTATATATAATTATATTGAATCCTATATAATCTTTATGTATTTTTAAAGGAAAAATACTATTGTATTTATTATATTACCTTTTATGGTAGTGTTGTAAGCATGGTTGTAGCTATTATTTAATAATATCGTGTTTCTGAATATTATTAGTAAATTTTAAGTAGTAAATTAATGCATTTTATTAAATAGTGAATTTGTGATTAATTATTAGGTGTATTTGTCCGTAAATTATTTTATTATTAACTATATATTATTTATGAATTATATTAATTATTAATTATTTAATCATTATTTTAATTATTGGGTTTATACTCTATGGTAATTCTATCTACGCCATATTTATTTATATATTTATTATTATTTAATTTATTATTTATATAATTATAATTTATTATTATATTTTATTATTCATTATATTTATTATTATTATTAATTATTATTATGTTCGATACTATTTCATTATTGATTTGCTCATTAAAGTATAAGTGGGTTAAATTTGCAATTTTTTATTATATTTTAAATGTACCATTAGTCAACTATTTTTTTTACCTATCATAAATATATAACTCGAATTGTATATATCTATAACCTTTATATTCACGCTAGTCCATATATTATTAGTTAACATCCTCACGTTATACTACACAACATAATACACAATTTTTATTCATTATTGTTATTATTTACATTATCATTTACATTTATATTATAATTATTCTAATTATTTTAACATTATCTATAATTATTTACTATATTACTACTCTATCTCTTAATTATTTCTCAATTATTATTATTATTATTATTATTATTTTATTATTATTCATTATTTATATGTATTATTATACTTTTTATTTTACTTATTTATTTATGACTTTTATAGTGTTATACTTATTAGTAATATTATTATTATTATTAGTTTATTATGATTATTATAGTATAAATTATAATTTTTCACTTTTTATTTTTAGATTAATTGTTACTTATTAATTTTTATTCCATTAATTATTTACTTATAATAATCATCATCATATCTACTTTCTATTTTATTATTCCTATTAACTATATTATTAAAATTATTATTTATTATTAGTGTATCCACATTAATGACCATTAATTGTTATTATTATTATTATTAATTATTAAATTATTAATTCATTATTTGCTATCGTAGAATTTGTATTTTGTAAAGGGTTTTTATGTTATTATTATTTATTATTGTTATTATTATTATTTTTGTTATTATTATTATTGTTATTATTGATCCTTAACTCTACATAAAAACTTACTATATTTTTATTATTACAGATTGTGTTGTTATTATACAAATTAATCTCTAGATGTTTACTTTTATTCTTTCTATTTATTATATTGATAACTATAATTTATTAATTTAGTTATTGACGTTTCTAGTTTTATTTAGGACTACATTACTATCATTAAATTGTAATTGTTCCGAGCTGTGTTCAAAAACGCCGTGACACCAAACACCGGTGTCTTTGCAATTAACGTAAAACCCCATTCTTTTCACACTATTAGGACGAATTTAATATTCTTTGGTTAATTAAATTCAAATCTGATGTATTTAAATTGTAAATAAAATATTTAACCAAAATAATATAAAATATAAAAAATGTAATACTCACCTAGACAAGTGTTTAAATGACTGGATTGTATTTTCTATATGTTGAATAAAACAATATTATTTGATTTGTTTCGAATTCATTATAATTATTATTATTATTATTATTTATAATTCATTAAATTCATTTTATGTTGATTAATTACTATATTTAGTATTGTTACTATTATTATTCATGTTACTAGGTTGATTTTGCATTTTTAATGTTGTTATTATTATATATAATTATCATTAAGAACACGCGTTTCTGATTCTATTCTCGCTTATCTTTATAGAATTATTAATACTTGTTTACCATGCTATAAACACTCCCTTTTTCATTATCAGTTAAAACAAAATTTGACACAGTTTAACCAGTATTTTTTCTACTTAAAGCTCACATCCGCTTCACTTCCTCATTTTTTAATACGTAATAACAACCACAATGCTTAGGATTCTTACTTCATGTGTGAGTCCATTCAACATTCTCTTCTATCGGATGACAAAACAAGAACTTAATTTCCATAATGCAAACGCCCAAATTCTAATTGGAATAAAACTAAGCATTAATATATATTATAAAAATTTAATATTAATTATTAAAAATTTTATATATTAATATAAATATACACAATTATTCATAAATATATATTATAATATTATTATATATACACATTAAGTTAATACAACTTAAACATCATATATATATTTATAACTATTAAGCTAAGTATAACATAAGGAGTATTACACAGTATAGTTTATATATATATATATTAATAACTTAACTCACTAAAAGATATATTTCAACACATATATCAAGATACTATATATATACTTATTATTAATTAATACTTAATTAAATTAATACATATTATTATATATAAATATATATATCCTATATACATAATATAATCTATAATATATTATATATATATATATATATATCATACTAAGCCAATTATATATTATAGTACTACTTACTAATAACTTACACTTACACTAACCCATGGACAAACTATACTACTCTATATTCATTATATACATAATATTAACACTTCTTTAACTTACCTATCTATAGATTATACACTTATTACACATCTACTACTATTTTATATATTTGACACTATTTTAACTACCATAATTAACTTCCTTATAAATACCTCATACCATTAAGATCCTTTTTTCATTTTCTTTAGTACTACCTATTTTACTCTTATTCAAATACACCACACACCTCGATATCTATTAATAATATTTTCTTTTTATTTTATATTTACTCTTATTTTATCATAGATTAATTTATAAAATCATTTAAATTTATATTTTATTATTATATATTAAATTATTAATTATTATATTTATATTATTTTAATTATTAATATGTTTTTATGCAATATATTATTAAATAATTAATGTTACGATGAATTTTTGTCTTTTATAGATTTTGATCTCTTGCAGTACATTTATAAGTTATAGTTGTACCTGATTACTTTATGTTGCGGCCTTATATTATTATATAATAAATATATTATCTATAATGATTATTTTAGCTCGCATGGGAAATTCTCATGAGACGGTGGCAGAATTCTGTATTATTTTTTATTATTATACCATAGTATATATTTCCGTCGATATTATTTGTGTAGGAAACTGATCCCTTATTAATTTTATTATTATTATTTTATAGTTGCATATCATCATTTAACGGTGGAAATCCGATGCCGCCAATTTTATTATATCGGTGGCAGGGCGCCCCAGTTTACGTGGTGATTCTACCAAAATACTTTATTGGTTTCTGGCTCCCCTTTGCTGCCACCATGCTATGCTTGGCTAATTCCAAACATTTTTGCCGGTCTACGCCCTTACTTGGATATCATTCACTATTTTCCTTGGCGGCCACTTTTAGATCCCATAAACCCCATTCATAATATGCTGGTTCCTCTTTGCTGCCTACGCCTTCTTGCTTATGGTACATCCAACAAATATCTATATTCCAGTATAATACCCCTTTAGCTGCTATGATTCATCACCACATACGTCACTGGAAAATAGAGTTCTTTATCAGTTTTGCTCATTTCCTGGGAACTATGGTCAAATAATGAAGCTGGTAGAGTGACACCGAAGTTGATAGACCACCAATGCGTGCTTTACAGACTATATATATTTTCTCTTAAGAACTTCTTAATACATCCCTCAGCCCTCAAACCCTGCGCCTATGCAAATTCAGACACATCCTTCTGTGGTAGATAAACATACAATCAACCCTCAGAGAAAAATTAAGTCTCCGGTCTTAGAAAGGTCACATAACGTCTTGGGATTTGTAGTCATTCTCCGATACGTTGTGTCGTGAATAACTGTTTTACATACCTTCTGATACGATATCATAGCTTTTTACAATCGCTTTCTCGGATTACATCATCAATTAAATAAATAAAATCAAATAATAATAATACTATAACTATTAAATATAAAGAATAAATCTCACCGTACACGCGCCGCGCTCTTTTGGGCGAGTCCCTTACTCATAAGTAAATAAAAAGAAAAAAATTTATATCTAAGATCCGGCTTCCAACCAAATTAAACAAAAAATATAAAAAAATAATACAGTAGTAAGGCTACAAGCAAATGATGCCTTAAATGCTATCAACGAAATACAAGGACACCGACACCTGTTGACCATACACCGAAACCCATAAAAATTCACGCTCTGGTGCGATACGGTCTACATTGAAATAAATATATTTTTTTTTCTATATCTCTTAATTTTCCCAAAAAAATAATAGATTGTTACTGCTATATATTAATACACATTCACGCACCAACGAAACTATATATCTATCCAGCTCCGTCATGAAATAACTATTAATTTAATTATATAAATTTATTTAACAGTAATTTTTATTTGAAACTACTTTGATATTAATTTTAATTTATTCCTTATCTTTAATTTTTGCTTCGATGTGTGGTGCAAAAATGCATGGCCTACCAATTTATCTGTGTATTTTTGTCTCTCCCTTTATATGTCGGATGTCTGTTCTATATTTTTTTTTTGACCTTTGTTACGGCTGCCCGCGGGCCTGCGGCGCCCAGTACCGCGGGCGCTTTTTAATTTTTTTATTAATAAATTTAATGAAATTATTTAATATCTCGCCGACAGCGTTTATCCATTTCAGCTATTTGCTTAGGTGCTGTATCTCGGTAGGCGCCAATATTAATTTATAACCTTCGAACGTTGCTTATATTAATTTAATATTTCAACTTTGTTTAAGTCGTTTTGTTAACTGCAATATACACAGCGTCCTTCCTTTATGCCTTCCTATATTTAAGAACCCTCCCCCTTTTTATTCTTCCTCCTCCTTTTTCCGTTTCCATAACACACCTGTCCACATATCCCGCACACTCTTCTCAATCACACCCTATTTACCTAGACTGTGCCCTCCCTGTCACCCTCTATCCCACCCACACACCCTTTCTTTTCCCACTATCATCTGCTCTAGTCGATCCATCAATATCAACTATTTACCATTACTATCCTCCTTCCCCACTTTTTTCTTACCCCCCTCATCCTTTATTCACGCTTACCAGAACCGTCCCACCGTCCCTCCCTGCTCCCGCCCTCAGCAGTCCTTGCCTTGTTTCATTTCCTCTTTTCACTGCTTTCTTTTTCTTATAGCTTCCTCTCCTTTCCCTCCTAATCTTTCTTCCCCTACTTTAATCCTTTTCTCATTTTTATCTTTCCTCTTTTTCTTTCTTACCTTTTTCCCCACTGTCTGTCCGACGCCCCCCCCCGCGATGTCTGCTCATCTCACCTCTATATTCTTAATTCAACACCCCATTAGTCCCCCTTTTCATTACAACCTAAACCTCACTTAATCTCCGCCACTATACACCAAAGAACCGTCCATCCCAAAGATACCTCCCTCCACGCTGAATTGTCGCCCCCGGGGTTTCGATACAAGGCTTATTGTTTTCCTGCTTAAATTCCACTGCTTTCCACTTAGCTTTCACTAGCTTTCGCTGCCTAACATTCTATTCTTCCCACATAATCTGATTTTTCTTTTCAATCTTTTATAATCTTTTTGTCTACTTTTTACATTTTACTTTCTTCTTCTTTTCGACAATTACATTCTTTTCTTCTTACTTATATACATATCTTCTATATTACATTCATTAATATAGACTTTTATTTACTTCTTCTATACTATAAATATTCTATCTTTTCTTCTTCTATTTAATTTTCTTCTTCTTCTTCTACAAATAAAAACTTCGTTTTTTCATGGATTCTCCTTAAATATAGTTCTATCTTCTTATCCCCGACATCACCACACTCAACCCTCCCAAACCCCCCCCCGCCCAAACTTAACTGTTAATTCCAACCCCCTCCATCCCACAATCACGATTCTTTTGGTCTGCCCCTCACCAGTTCTCCTTATCACTCCCCCACATAATAATTTCTGTTTTCTCCCTCCAGATCCCCTATTCCTCTTCTGCATAAAATCCCATTACTCACCTCCCCTTCCTTTTCCACACGTTTCTTATACCGACCCTTATACTCTTCAAAATCAAACTATCCTAAATCTCTTTGCACTATAACTGCCTATTCTTCTTCCACTATGTTCCATAACCTTTTTCTCTCCATTTCTCCCTCATCCCTTTTCCCAACTCCTTTCCTATCACAACCTTTTCATAATGCCTATTTCTCCCCCTTTACTCTTTCCTCACCATCCCTCGCCCTCCCCGTCTCCGCCCGGCCGACCACCTCGCTCGCCTTTCACCCCCCCTGTCACCCCGTATTTGTTCTCTATGCCTTCACTGCTTTCCTCCTCTTTCCGCCTGTCTCCGTCTCATCTCCCATCGCCCCTCCGTTCTTCTCTTGTTTCCCCTCCGTTCTTTCTATCCCTCCTTCATCCCTGTTTTCCTTCCACAATTCACCCCTCTTCACCTTATCAATATTACATCATATCTTCCCTACTGGTCCAATCACACCCTCAATTCCCACGTTTTTTCCCAATCAGACAGCTGCTATTGCTATATTCTTCATTCTTCTATACTTAATATCTTCTTCTTCTTCTTACTTCTTCTTCTATACCTATCTTCTTCTTCTTCTATCTTCTTCTCTTCTTCTTCTTCTTCTCATTCTTCATCTCTTCCTTTCTTCTTCTCTTTTACTGTCCCTTAGGCATACCCCTCCGCCGCCCCCTCCCACCACAGACGCCCGATTTATCAACAAATATCCGCTCCGAAAAGCCCTGCCCTCTTATCTGTCCCCTGTGTTGCCCATCCCTCTTTCGGCCTCCTTCATTCCTCCTTTCGGCTCCATCACTTTCTGTCCCCAAACAGGCTGTGCTGTTCCGCCATCCTCCGCGTTCACAACACGGGATCCGATGTAACCCGTACATACGCCCCGCCAATCGACGCTACCCTGTTCATAAACTTCCTTTCATCCTATATCAAATTCCACCTTGCCACACCCTAACTGTGCAAGGTCCGACTACCTTCAGCGCCGGATCCCCCGGCCCTGCCTATCCTTGTCTTGTGCGTGGCTGCCGTCCTCCTATCTCTCTCTCTGCCCGACAAGCCTAAAAAAAAGTGCCTTTGGTCGCGCCTTCTATTTTCATCAGCTTTTGGTTTTCACCGCGTCGTAGTCCCAACACCCATTAGTTATTGTAATTCATCATCAACAATGCCCCGTCCTGTGCTATGGCAAATGCCCCAATATAACTCACAATATACGTTCTATTCCTCACATATCCCTTTGCGCCTGTTGTTGTATTTCCGCCCTATGTCGTCTCACTTTCCCTCTCCTAACCACCATAAGTTAATTAAGCTAGTTAACACAATATGCGGATGCCCCGTATCTTCAAATTCTTGTTCCTCCCAGGATTTTCTCATATATTCCCTCACGTTCTCTCACTAGCTTACCCTAATCCTAACCACGGTCCATCAAAATCTACATCCCAACGCCCTTACTTCCGAAATGGCAACCTTCCCGGCTCCTTATGTTAGGAACCCCGGAGTATTCCATTCTTAACTGATAATCAACCTCGCCCCCCCCCTGGCTTGCCTTTTTCCCAGAAAGTGTGCTAATCCAAAAACCTTCCCCCTCATTCTCGTCCTCCGCGTCTTTCCATGCGCTTCAAACCCTTCAATTACTCGCCACCTCTACCCCTGCGCGCTCATAAAAACTCGCCCTCCGGCATATCGCTATCCCTCCCCCATCCCCAGACCCAGGCGGCCACTATTCCTTTTTCCCTTGCTTCCCAGGCTCTTCACCCTATCCCCGCACATTAGTTTCCGTTTGCCCTCCTTTCCATACCTCTCTCCTCCCTTGCGTATCATCGCTATCTGTCTCTCCTGGCCTTCCCTAAATTGCCAATAGAGTCTTAAAAAAACGGTCTTCCCATCCCCCGGGGGTCCCCCCAGGCTTCTCCTCTAACCTTTCGGACATCCCTTCGGCCCTCACCGTCGTTCTTTCCCCCTTTACCCCGCCCGCGGTCCGTTCGTCATCTGTACGGACGTGCGCGTTTGAATTTGTTGTTTATCTCGTGCTGGCTTGTCCTGTCCTCGCTCTCCTACTGCCTCCTCCTCCTCCTCCTCTCCTCCCTCCTCCTCCTCCTATCAACTCTCCTCCTCTCACTCACTAACTATCTCCAACCTCATACACTCTCCTCCTCCTCTCCTCCCCCCCTCCGCGCTCGTTCCCCCCTTTGCCATCTTATTTCGTCCCCTTGAGTGCCTCCTCTCCCTGTCCCGTGCTTCACATATGTTCTTGTTATCCCTCCCCACCCTCGACGCTTTTCCTCCCCTCACCATGTTCTAGTTCCCCGAACGCCGACACTTCTTTTGACTCTTTTTCTCCTTCTCCCTGGCTGCACAGCTGCTGTCCCTGACCTCGTCCCATCGCCCCCACGTGGTCTATCCGTTTGTGTCGCACGGCTGTCGCGTCTTGCATCCTGCTTACCTGCTTTTTTATCTTTCGGGTCGTCCCTCTCTGTTTTTTCCTTCCTTATCCTTCCTTTTCGTCCCTTCTTTTCACACCCCTTGCGTCGATTCTCACTTCTCCCCGTCTTCCCACGTTCTCCTACCCTGGGTCTTTGTTCCCACGCTCCTGCTTTCTTCTCCAGCCGTTTTCCGCCCCTTTGCCCTCACTTTTCGTTCTCACTTGCCGCGTCCATCTCCTGTCCGTATTTCTCTTCCCCCTCCCCCGTTTTCCTCCCTTCTCCGTCTGTCTCCCGCCCTTCTTAGCTCCTGTTTCCCCCGGGTTCAATAGGGTGGTGTGTGTGTGTGTTGTGTGTGTGTGTTAGTGTCATGTGTGTGATGTGTGTGTGTAGTGTGTGTGTTCGCTCTCTCCACTCGGTCTAGCCGTCCCTCACCCCCCCGTCTCCTCCATCTCCTCCTAAACCTCCCACTCCTACCTCCCCTCTTGCCCCTCCTCCTCCTCCCCCTCCTCCTCATCCTCCCTCTTCCTCCCTCCTCCTCCCCCTCCTCCCCTCCCCTCCTCCTCCTCTCCCGCGTCTTCCTTCCCCACCCTCCCACCTAACTCCCCCCCCTCCTGTTCTCCCTTCTGCGTTCCCGCCGTCCCGTGTCCCGCCGATCCCGCCGTCCCCCCCGCCTCCTCCCCCCTTTAGTTGCTCGGATCCCCCCTCTCTGCTTTCACTGTTTTCCCTGCTTTCCGGTCTGCCCGTCTCATGTTTCCTCCTACATTCGTCCCCTTGTCGTCCCTCAACCCTGTTTCTCTCTTCGCCCCTCTGGGTTTTTCTTCTTCCCATCCCCTTTCCCCTTTCCTCCCTTCCCCCTCTTCCCCTCCCCCTCTCCCTCTGGCCCCATTCTGTTCCATCCCTCATCTGCTGTCCCGCCGTCCTCCGCCATCCGCCGTCCCTCCGTCCCGCCGTCCCCCCCGCCCTCCCTGCCCGCTGCGCTCGGACCTTGCAGACATCTTGCTTTCCATGTTTTCCTGCTTTCCGGTTCATGTCCCGTACTCTGTGTTTTTACCCTCCCCCCCGTTCCGTCTGGACCGTCCGCCCATGCATGCCTCCTACGTCTCTTATGCCCACCGCCCCTTTTTTTTTGCCTTCTTATTTAATATAATTTAGTTTCCCTTGCTCTCCCAGCTCTGCCCTCTGTGCTCTTACCCTCCTCGGGCCTGTCCTCCCGTTCCCGTTTTCCGGCCCGTCCCCCCTGTTTTTCCTCCCCCTGTTTTCCGTCTGCCCGTCCCCCTGCTGCCTCCTCGTCTCTTCTCTTTGCGTTGCTTCGGCACTCTTGCGCCTACCGGCCGGCCCGCGGCTGGTCACAGGACCTGCGAGGCGCCCTGCGGCGGTCCGCGCCCCTCTTGCGCCTGCGAGTGCGCCCAGCACCAAAGAAACAAGAAGCGGCTTCCGCGCCCCTCTATGCGCCTGCGGGCCGCCCGCGCGGCGGTTCGAACAAAAAAAATAAACACCCCCTACTTGCCGTCCTAGCGGCACGCCGCAAGGAGAATCGGAGAGCGGCGGGCCCCCTGCGGTGCGATCTGACCCGCCGTCGGGAAACCTCGCTCCTGTTGACCATGGAGCCGCACTTCTCGCTCGGGGCCCGCCCACTCCCATCATTACGCTCTGCTCTTTGCTGTCTGGGTCGAAAAAAGGTTCGGTTCGCCCCGCTCGCCCCTGCTCCCTCCTAACAGGTCCGGCCCTCTCCTCTCCCCCTTCTCACATCTCCCCCCTCGCTTCCTCCTCCCTTTCCCCTCAGGGGCAGCCCCTGCCTCTCTGGGCTCTTCTCGGCTCCGCGGCGGCTCCCCCGGCATGCCCACCGTGCCCATCCGTTTGGCCTCTATGTGGCCTCCCTCGCCCTCCTACTCCTCCTCTACCGCACCTCTCGCCCTTCCTCGCATCCTCCTTCCAGGTGCTATCGGCCCCCTCCCCGTTGACCCCGTCCTCGAATGCTCGGCCTCACCATCTGGCTGCGGTCCTAACAGGTGTGCCCGGCATCTCAGCGGTCTCGCTCGATGCCGTCATCCGCGCACCCCGTGCCCCCGCAAGCTGCGGACCCTTCCCCGTCGCGCCTCACCCGTTGCGCCCTCCCCCGTTGCGCCCTTCCCACGTTGCATCCCCTCCCGTTGCGCCTCCCGTTGCGCCTTCCCGTTGCGGTCTCCCCGCTTGCGGCCTCCCTCCCACGTTGCAGGCCTCACACGTTTGCGGCTCCCCGCTGCCGGACCTCCCGTTGCGGCCTCCCGACGACTGCGGTCCTCCGCTCTCAGCTGTAGTGTGTGTGCGTGCGTAGTGTCTCTGTGTGTCGCGTGTCCGCGTCCCGATGTCCGTGTCTCTCGGTGCGTGGTAACACGTGTCTCTTGGGTCCCTGTGTCCCGTGTCGTGTGTAGGTGCGTGTCACGCTGTCCTGGGTTTTTCGTGTACGGTGTGTCTCCGTGTCTCTGGCTGGGTGTGTGGTGTCGGTGTGATGGCCTTCTTATGCTCTCTCACATGGGCCCGCACGTGCTCCCCCCTGCCTGCCGCCGGCCCCGCCTCCTCACCGGGCCCCTGCTCCAGACCGTCCAGGATGCTCCACGTTTGTTTCCTTTCGTCTCCATTTTATGCTGTTCCCTCTGCCTCACGTTGCCCCCCTGGTCGGTCCTGGTTCTTGCTTCCTTCTGTCTTTTCCCCCGCTCCTTTTTGTGTGCCTTTTTTGTGTTCTCCTATCCTTTTGCTTTTTACCTCTTGCCTCTAACATACTGGGATCCTCATGGGGCGCATATGTCGGGGTTCTCGCTCCTGCTATTATTGCTCTCAGCATGCCTATGTCAATCATTCACTCTGCCCTCGCAAGCGTAACCCCACCATTCTGCGATGGCTTCCCTCCCGTTCTCATCCTCTTCTCCCCTCTCTCTTCTCGCCTGTTCTGTATTCTCCGCCATACCGATCCGTTTTGCTTTTTTTTTTTGTTTTTTTTTCCCTCTTGCTCGTACTCTGCTCCTCCCCTGCCTTTCCGATGGTGCTGGCGTGGCTTACCCACCGTTGCCCTTCTTTTTCCCTTATCATTTCACACCTCCCCTTTCTCCCTCCCTTTTCCCCCTGCCATCTCTCGCCCGTCCACCCTTCCCGCACCCCCCTTCCTCTTGCCCTCCGCGTCTCCGCTTATTCCCCACCTGTCCCCCCCCCCCCCCCCCACTTCTTTTTTTTCCCTGCCCTGCCCTCTCTCGCCCCGTCCCCCCTTCCTCGCCACACCCCCCTTTCCCTCTTGGCCTCCGCGTGCCGCTTCATTTCCCCCCAATGTCCCCCCACCTTTTTTTTACCCCCCTTCCCCCCCCCCCACCCCCCCCCTTCCGGGGGCTCAAGCGCCGCAGCATGGGGCCCGCGGGGGGCACCTTTCCCTCCCCGTCAAGGGGACCGGGGACGGCGGCCCCCCCGCGCCCCCCCCTCCCCCCGCAGCGGGGGTTCCGGCGCCCTCCTCCGCGGGGGCCCTCGTCCTCCCACACAACTGTCGTTCCCCGGCCGGCCGCGTCGCCCACCCGCCTCCTGCCTCGTTTGCGGTTCCAATCCTTGGGTCTATACCTTTCGTTCCCCCCCCAACCCCCCCTTTCCCACTGCCGCATTGTCCCCGGTCCCCATGAGTCCTCTCTCTATTTTTATTCCTACCTTAGTCCGTCCACCCTTCCTTGCCTGTTTCGGCCCTCTCCTCCCCTCTCTCCCCCCCCGCCCCCCTCCCCTCCCCTCCCTCTTCCCCCTCCCCGGTCTCTCTCTCTCTCTCTCTTCTCTCTCATCTTTCTTTATCGTCTTCTCTCTCATCTCTCTCTCTCATCATCTTCTCATCTTCTCTCTCATTCTCTCTCTCCTTCTTCTTCTTCATCTCTCTCCTTTTTCCTCCTCTGCCGCTCTCGTTCTCTTCTTTCCTCATTTCTTTCCTTCTTTAGTTTTTCTCCTCGCCGCGCCTCGCGCCCGCTGCCGCTTTCCCCTTTCCTTCTCCGCTGCTTGTCGCAGCCCCCTCGGCACCTCAGTGTCATTCCTCTCCTTCTTCCTTCCCCTGCCTCAAGGGTTTCCGCTTTCTCACCCTTTTCGCCGTTTTGTTCCCGCTTTTTCGGCTTTCTTATCCTTTTCTGTTCACGCCCCGCGGCCCATGTTCCTTTTGCGTCTCTTTCCCCCTCCGCCGCCTTTGTGCGGCCCCCTCCCCGTGCTTTGGACCCCTTTCCCCTTCCTTGCCCCTGTGGGCCCCCTCGTCTTGTTTTCTTTGGCTCCCCTTCTCCTTCTTTCTTCTCATATAACGCCTGTGGTGGCCCTCTCTGTCCTCCCTCCCTCTCTCTCTTCTCTCTCTCTCTTCTCTCTCTCTCTCTTCATCTCTCTCTCTCTCTCTCCTCCATTCATCTACTCTCTCTCTCTCTCTTCTCTCTTCCTCTCCTTCTCTCTCTCTTCTCGCTTCTCTTCTCTCTCTCTCTCTCTTCTCTCTCTCTCTCTCTCTGGCCGCCTCTCGCCCCCCCCCCCCTCCCCTCTCTCCCACCCTCCCCCCGCTCCCAGGGCCCGGCCTCCCTTGCTGGCCTCCTGGCCCCCTTTTCCCGCCCCCTGGACGCCCCCCCCCCTCCTCTCTCGGCCCTCCCCCCGCTCCGGGCCCTGCCCTCCCTTTTGGCCTCCTTGTCCCCTTTTGGCTCGGCCCCTGTCCCCACCCCCCCCCCCCCCCCTTCCCCCCCCTTGGCCTCTTTCTTTTTCGGGGGTGACTGGGCCCTCGTCTCTTCTCTCCTCTTCTTTGTCCCGGTCATTCCCCGCCCCTTTCGGGGGCTCGCGCCGCTGGGCCCCCCCGGGGGGCCGTTTCCCTCCCCACGTCGGGGCGGGTGCGGCGGCCCCCCGCGCCCCCCCCCTCCCCCCGGCGGGGGGGTTCCGGCGCCCCTCCCCGGCGGGGGGGCTTCGTCCTCCCCGTCGTTTCCCCGGCCGGCGCGCGCCCCCGCCTCCCTGCTCGGTGCGGTCTCACCCTTGGGGTCTTTTTCGTTTCCCCCTCCGCCCCTTTCCTTCGCACCGTACTATTTTCTTTCCGCGTCCTCCCCCGTTCTCTCCCATCGGCTCTCTCCTCCTCTTCTCTCACTTCCTTCCCCTCCTTTTTTTTTTTCTTTTCTTTTTTTTCCCTTTTCTTCTCCCCCCTTTTCCCCGCTTCCCCCCCTGTCTTCCCTTTTCGACTGCTCGCTCATTGTCGTTTTTGCGCTCTCCTTTTTTTTGTCTTTTTTTTTTTTTTTTTTTTTTTTCCCTTTTTCGCCTTCCCCTTGGCACCGCCTATCCGCCCTGTCACTTGTCTTTTCCCGGTCCTGTGTCGTTTTGCGCTCTGGCTTGTGGCTCTTCTCGCGGCTGCCCTATCTCTCTCTCTCTCTCTCTCTCTTCTCTTCTCTTCTCTCTCTTCTCTCTCCTCTCTCCTCTCTACTCTCTCCTCTTCTCTCTCTCATCTCTCTCTTCTCTCTATCATCTCTCTCTTACTCTCATCTTTCTTTCTCCATCTCTCTCTCATTCTCTCTCTCCTCTCTCTCATCTCTCTCTCTCTCTCTCTCTCTCTCTCTTCTCATCCTCTGGTCCGCCTCTCAGCCGCGCCCCCTCCCTCTCTCCCCCCCTCCCGCTCGCGGCCCCGGCCCCCTTGCTGCCTTGCTGGTTCCCCTTTTCGTGCGGCCCCTGACCCCCCCCCCCCCCCCCCCCCCCCCCTTTCTCTCTCCCCCCTTCCCTCGCTCCCGCGCCCCGGCCTCCCTTTTTTGGCCTCCCTCGTCCCCTTTTGGCTCGGCCTGTCCCCCCCTCCCCCCCCTCCCCCCTTACTTGTTCCTCTTCTCGTCCTCTGCTCGCACGGCCTCTTTCGCCGCCATTTTCTTGGTTCTACGTTCCCCTCCCATACGCGCTTTCTCTTCCCTTTTGCTTTTTTTTTTTTTTTTCCCTCCCGCCTCCCCCACGGGTCCTCGCCCCTGATGGCGGCGTCGGGTTCTCTCGGCCTCCGTGGCCCTCCGGGTCGGCCTCCTTCCCCCCTCCGGGGCGGGTTCCGGCCCCCCGTTCTTGGTCATTTGGTGTCGGGGGGTTCCTCCGCCCTCCCTTACGGGGTATGGAAACCCGTCCCCGCCTGTGTTCCGTCGGCTCGCGCCCCCTCCCTTGCCGTGTCTCTACCCTCTCCCCTCCTCTCTTCTCTCTTTCTGTCCCAGCCCCTCCGCCCCCCTCGCCCCTTTTCTGTTTCCTTTTTTTTTTTCCTTTTTTTTTTTTTCCCTTTTTCGTTTTCATTTCCCTTCGGCGTTCCTTTCCCTGTCGCTTTTGGTCGTTTTTCAGCCGCTCTGGGCTTTTTTTTTTTTTTTTTTTTTTTTTTTTTTTTTTTTTTTTTTTCCCGTTTCCTACGGTCCCTTTTGACCCGGCTTCCCGCACTGTCCTCCTTTCCCAGGTCCGCTGTTGTCCGTTTTTGGCTCTGGCTTGTGGCTCTTCTTCGCGGCTGGCCTCATCTCTCCTCTCATCTCTCTCTCTCTCTCTCATCTCTCTCTCTTCTCTCTCTCTCTCTCTCTCTCTCTCTCATCTCATCTCACTCTCTCTCATCTCTCTCTCTCTCTCTCTCTCTCTCTCTTCTTCTCTCTCCCTTCTCTCATCTCTCTCTCTCTTCTCTCTCTCTCTTCTTCTCTCTCTCTCTCTATCCTCTACTCCTCTCTCTCTCTCTCTTATCACTCTCTCTCTCTTATCTTCTCTCTCTCTCTCTCTCTCGTCTCTCTCATCTCTCTCTCTCTCTCTCATCTCTTTCTCTCTCTCTCTCTTTCTCTCTATCTCTCTCTCTCTTTCCTCATCCTCTCTCTCTCGGCCCGCCTCATCGCGCCCCCTGCTTGCTGTTCTCCCCCACTCCCTCCCGCTTCTAATCATTATGAACTTAGCAACCTGGCATCCTGGCCCCCTTTTTCCCATCCGGCCCTGTCACCCCCCCCCCCCCCCCCCCCCGTCCCCCCCCCCCTTCTTCTCTCGCCCCTCCCGACTCCCGGCCCCTGCCCTCCCTTTTTTTGGCTCCTTGTCCCCTTTTGGTTCGGCCCCTGTCCCCCCCGCCCCCCCCCCCCTCCCCTCCCCTTGGCTCTTTTTTTGGGGGGGTGCTGTCCCTCGTCCTCTACCTCTCTTCTTTGTCCCGGTCTTCCCCCGGCCCTTTTTCGGGGCTCGCGCCGCCGGGGCCCCCCGGAGGGAGGCCGTTCTTCCCTCCCCCGCCTGGGAGGCGAGCGGCCCCCCGCCGCCACCCCCCCTCCCCCCGCGCGGGGGTTTCCGGCGCCCCTCCCACGGCCGGGGGGCCTTCGTCTTCCCCGTCGTTCCCCGGCGGCGAGCGCCCCCGCACTTCCCTGCCCTCGGTGCGGTCCCACCCTTGGGGTTTCTTTCCGTTCCCCCGCCCGCTTTCCTCGCCCGTCTCTTTCTTTCCCGCGTCCCCCCTCCCCGGGTCTCCCCCTCGTCTTTCTCCTCCTCTTTCCCTCTCCTTCCTCCCCCTCCTTTTTTTCTTTTTTTCTTTTTTTCCACCTTTTCGTCTCCCCCTTTTACCGCGGCTTCCCCCCCTGTCTTCTTTTCGCTGTCGCTTCTTGTCGTTTTTGCGCTCTCCTTTTTTTTTTTTCTTTTTTTTTTTTCTTTTCTTTTTTTTTCCCTTTTCCACGCCCTCCTTAAGGCCCCGCCTTCCCGCCCTGTTCTTCCTTTTCCTGGTCGCCTGTTGTCGTTTTGCGCTCTGGCTTCTGTGGCCTTCTCGCGGCTGCCTCTTCCTCTCTCTCTCTCTCTCTCTCTTCTCTATCTCTCTCTCTCTCATCTCTTCTCTCTCTCTCTCTATCTCTCTATCTCTCTCTCTCCTCTCTCTCTCTCATACTCGTCTCTCTCTCTTCTCTCTCTCTCTCTCTTGTGCTCCTTCTTTTCGGCTTTCTTTTCTGTCCTTGTCCTCCCGGCCCCTCTCTCGGCCTTCCCTGCCCGGCCCTTCTCCCCGTCCCTTCCGTGCGTTCGTCTCTTGCCGGTCGCCTTTCTTCGTGCTCTTGCGTGGTGCTGCCACTCTGCCCCGTCGGACTCGGTGCCCGTGCTCCTCCAGTGCTGCTGCTCCCTTTGCTCCTGCTCCTGCTTTCTCCCTCCTTGTCTCTGCTTCGAGACGCTGCCGCCGTTGCTTTTCACCGTGGTCCTGCTTCTGTTTCTGGTGGCCCTCCGTCTTTCTACCTTTTTCTTCTCCTTCTGGTGTCCCCTGCTTTCGCACGACCTCCCCGTCCCTTCTCCCCTGCATTTTTTCCTCGTTCTTTGCCGGGTCCTTCTTTGTCCTCACTCGTTGCCGCGCCCCCCCTCTGCTGCCCCGGTCCTCGCCGCCCCCGTCGGTTCCGGCCCCCTGCGCCGAGCCCGTCGTGCCCCTTCTGTGGCCCGCTTACCCCTGCCGCGGAGTCCGGGTGGGATTTTCTTGCTTTCGTTTCTTCTTCCCGGCCTCCTCCCGCCCTCCTCTCAGCTTTTT
>JABUQX010076469.1:0-38003 GCA_015478945.1 Trachelipus rathkii
CGAGAGAAAGAGTACATTATTATATACTCAAGACGAAGGGCCAAGAAAACACTCTGGACCAAAAAGTGGAAATATTGCTTTAGGTAATCTAAATTGTCAAAGATAAAAGATCATCTATTCTATGTCTACGTGCCAAATTGAAAAAAGGTAATGCAAAGGACAGAGTTGTATGATTGAAAAAGATCGATGGTTGTTAAACGAGATAGTGTACAAATAATAAAAATGATGAACTATTTTTTAGTTACTAAGACCTGGTCATGATACAATGCTACCGTGTGGGACAGTATGAAATTCATATAAGAAATAGTTCATTTAGACAACTGGTGAGAGTTCACTAACGAGTATTATTCAAGACTAAGGAGCACACACGTATAGTAAAATGACGCTAATAAAATAAATATTGTAGTCAATGAACAGAAAGTAGACTGAGAAGAATAGATTACATGAAAAGATAACTTAAAAGTCACGATACTAAATGCATCAGGATGACGCTCTAGCTTAAAATTAGATAAAAGTTATTTATGAGACCTTCGTAGATTGAGCAATAGAATGTTGACGATAACTAGGATAATGAGTTATATATATCTCCTAAGGTGTATATTTTTTATTAATAATAGACACTTCACTTATATCTAGATACGTCTGATAGAGGATATCTTAGCTGCCTTATCATCAAGGATAGAAAGCATAGTACATTCAACTGTTAAAATGACTCATTCTAATAAATTAAACGTTGCTAATTAAGAGTATATCAAATTGAGCAAACATTTCAGCAAATATTATTAGAGGGTCCTGTTATTTAGTATTATTATAAAAAGAGTGTTCGAACATAATGAACTCAATAAAAGCAATTACATTTAGCTTTTCGCAACCAAGTAATAATAACCTAACATAAATGATCAAGTTAAATAATTCAGGACAAACATATGATTAGTTGAACCATACGTAAATAAACCGAGACACCAGCTATTGTCTCTACGAAAAACATTCAGGTGATTATGTGATCTGGAAGCGATCCTTGATTTACTACTAACGTTATCTCTTGTAGAAAACACAATCATTATTACAAAACTATATGACAGATATATTATAGTATTATGGGGATTCTGAGTTATAGGTACAATTTGCTATGATCGAGATACTACAGTTGCTGAGCCTACTCCTTAGCAGTGGTATATCTACTTATAATATTTAACATAAAAATAATCAGCAGGGATGGTGTCGCGATGGGTCCCCCCTTAGGCCCATCTTCGCATATATCTTTCTCAATCATATGAGAGAACATTTTATATGACATAGAGCTATTTAGCAAGCCCTAAATATTTATAATACATTATCAGGTTATCGATTATGATAATTATCTGCACTTTTAATAATACGAAGATTCCATTCAATTTGAATTATTACTATTAAACTATTACCATCATACTAATAATTAAAATTTTTATTCAATTTATAGATTTGATACGGATCATAGCTGCTAACTTTACCTAACTATTCTGTGATTGCTGGGCAGAATAAACACGAGTCAGAACTTTTCAACTGCCCGTCTATAAGAAAAACAACTTTTTGATGAATAGTATGAGATATTGTTTACATTATCCATAGTCCATCCTTTAACAAAATATAAAAGTATAAATGGCCGTACTAACATTTAATAAATAGTGCCTACACAAATATAAAGCTCTTAACTTTAATTATTTCAACTACATGAATGAGAATTCAGTTTCTATAGTATAACTTTATTCTATAGTATTAATATATATATGTATTATAAAAAATATTGTTTTCCTTTCCGAGTTCTTAAGGATAATATCTATTCATAGCTAGTTTATACCTTTACATCTATCGTATCTACCAATAACTAAACTAAACTTTATACTACATTGAGTGTTACAAAAAAAGTCACAAGTAATTCCAGTATATTATTTTATCCTACGCATGTATGTAGCTGTAGTGTATGCCCTGTTTCTGTCTCTCATTTGAATAGAAAGATTCTATTGGACAACTCTGAACCTAGTGTCTTTCCTCACATCTTTTCAGAGATCGAGCTCATATGTATTTTATAGACTCGTGCAAGCAATAATACGATGACCATACATGGTTACATTGGGGACTGCATGCATTTCTGCCGTTGAGGCTTAAGTAAGTGCTAACATTGCCAAATTCCATCTATTTTTTTTTCAATTTTTGTACCGTTTATTAATGAAAAGGAGAGAAATCAGCGTGTGTCAAAGATTATAATTGCTTGTTAAAAGTGAATAGGTCTTACAATTAGTCTAAATATTAAATAACATGCCTTCCCAAGGGAAATAAATTCGGGACTGAAGGAATATTTCTCGTTTCACCTATTATTAAGTTGTAACACGACCAAATAGCACTTTTTGAGGTTAATAAGTGAACTGATCCTAAAGGACTATCTGCGATCTCATAACACACTGTATAAGTGCAAAAAAATTGGGATATAGGCTGAAGTGCAACTATTTCCGGCCAGCCATCGCCATTAGGACCTTTTGGTGGTCCTCTTGGTCGGGTGGGAAGGGTGCCTCCTGTCAGGGAGCATACTGTAAACAAATTGATATTGATTACTATTGTTCTAACACAGACACCGGCTTCTTTAACTTACTACATCATCAAACATTCAAAGGAGTTGTTAGCTTCAACTCTCACTCTCCGTCTTTTTTTATTCTTGAATCTTTATACATCACACACGACACAAGAATCAACACCAACACAGCAAACCTAATACAACTTTCTCACTTAGTTAAGACAATAATATATAAACAACATTTTGAGCTTTATATATTTTTAACTTACTTTTAGTATATTTTTATTTTTTTGGTACCCTCTCACTAAACACTATAATATTTTCACCACCAACCAACAACCAATCCTTCTTTCTGCGCACCAGCCACACCATCACACCACCGCACATCAAAACCACATCGGACAACTTGCTGGTTAAATACACTATGTCTATTTTAGCTTAGCTTCCTAACACGAGACACACACACCTACCACACACCTACCGCAACGAGCTTACAAAACCTACACAAACAGTACAACAAAACAATGTTGCATTGGGCTTGAGTTTAATTCGCTCTACAAACATCCAACAATGTATTCAATTTCATATTATTATTATTATGTATTATTATTATTACTACCATCAATTCATTATTATATATAGTATTATTATTTCTTAGTGATATTATATTATATTTATATTCGTTAGTAGTATATTTCCTCACAGAAACTTGCACACACAACATATTAAAACATCATCTATTTTCCAGTGTTACTCGCTTGACAGTCTTATTCATGTAATTCGCTTGTGAAGATAATATATAAACTTATTTATAATTGAGTTATATAATGGTGCGGTAATCTTGTACCATGTAAGACTGTTGTTCAAAAGATAATCACTTACTAATTATTATTAGATATTCTTTTAAAAGTATATTAATATGATTCCTATTTTATGTTAATGAGTAAATATTCCTCACTGAATTATTTAAATAATTTCTGTCCTGATGATTGAAATCTTAGCAAATTTATTTTTAATCTACGTTCCCTGAACAAGGAACAGCATAGTGGGTTAGCCAACTCAATCGATTAACAAACTCGACTACTTTTATATTATATTGATTAGATGATTCTATGTAATTAATCAATTGATAATTAAGCAGGTGAATCTTTCTGTCTTCCTAAGCTCAAATTATTGCATTAGATAGACTATTATTTTAATAGTTATATTATGGTGGGAATGGTTAAATAAATTTATTGGGTGTGGGTCTTCTATTTGAAATTATATTATTAACTGAAATGTTTATTTAGTAATTTATTATTATAGTTATTGATTATTATTATTATTATTCAATCTAATTATATGTAATTTTTAATATTATTATTATTTATAATCTAAATTATAGAATTATATTAATAGCTCAATTTATGGGGGTCTACGTTATATATATTTACTATATTAGTAATAATTATATCTAATTTTAAATGTTAAAATTTTTTCCATATTTATAACTATGTTAATCCCGTGTAGTGTATCCTGTGGGATTAAACGAGTGTTACAATTAATTAAAAGTTTCAATATTCGTTCTCTCTCAGTCTGCTTATCTCTATTAGTAATTTTAAGATAATTAATATATATAATTATATATATTAATATAAGTATTATAGAAATTATTATTAAATAAGTAATAGTATTATTTATATTAGAATATATGATATATATTTAAATAATATATAAAATATATAAATATATAATGATTAATTAATTATAATATAATCAGTATAATGATTTTATTGAGTAGTATTACATATTATATATATATTATTCTTTCATTATATTTGGGTATGACCTTTTTATTTAAATTAGCTAGTATTACAAAAATAAGAGGAAATAGTCATTTTAAGAATATAGGCGATATAATAAACACTAATCTATATATATAAAATAAATATTATATTATATATATAAAATCATTTTAATATATATTATGACTTAAATTGTTGATAGTTTGTATGGTTAGAGAAATCTGAGTAATTCATCAAATCCATTCTCAATTGAGGGTGATGTCCCACAAAAAAAAAAGTAGATACTAGACATCTTTTAAATTTAACGTATTTTCACTTGTGAGATGGTAATTTTATATTTTTAATAATTTCTGATAAATTAAAAGTTAATTCGTTAGAACTATTGTTGGGTTTTTATCCAAGATCTCGCAAAGACATAGCATAGATGTCCTGCACCCAACGAGGATTACGCATACGCTAACTGCTCAACAAAACATAAAAGCAGAAGACTTTTACCTCACAGATGTATATATATACAATAATACTTATATATATAAACTAAATACCTACAGCTATATATAATAAGATATACTATATATAAATATATTAAATTTATTGTAGTTTACTCTCAGTAAGGTTTTAATAAACTACAATAAACTATAATAATAAAAAATAAAAAAATTAAAATAAAATAGAACTCAATACTTTGCAATAAATGCAGGGTCAGGGAATTTACGAAATATAATACAGAACGTCTATGATGTATCGAAAGGGTAAATAAGAAAGGTGTGGGGGGGCGCAAAGCATATATCTTGGTCTCTACCGCCGGTAGCTTAGTTTTGTCGGTTCGAGTCCCAATGGAGACACTGTCTTCTACCTTCCATAAAAATATAATCATGACGAAAAGGTATCAAAACAGAAATATTTGTTTGGTTGAACATTATAAAAGTTGCGTAGATAATAAAATATATGAATAATAAGGAATACAATAAACTATGCTATATTATAATTCTGATTCTATAATATTAATTAATATATTAATATTATATATATATATTAATATATATATATATATATATTTTATTTCTATAATATAAAATAAATTGTAAATAATCATTAAAATATCTATATTTTAATTATAGAGTACTTAAGAAATATCAGCATTTGAATTTTTTCGTTTGGGAAAGAGAGATAAAAAATCAATTTATAAATTGATATTAAATATAATATATATATAAATATATTATATAAGATATTATATATTATAATAATATAACTATAATAATGTATAAATAATAGTATATAGTATTATAATATAATATATATATAAAAATTAACCTATATATATATATTATATATATATATATATATTATATTAATATATATAATATATTATATATATATATATATAATTATAATATAATATATATATTATATATATATAATAATTAATTATATATTATATATAATATATATATAATTAATAATATAAATAATATCAGTATATATATATACGATAAATTAATTGGGTAACTGTAAACAAAAATTTACAGGTTGCTGTTGAAAAATGAAAAACAAGTCTCATTTCGATATATATATGATATATAGATATATAAATATTATATATTATATATATATGTATATAGTAGGGAAGATAAGTATAGAGGAGCTAGTCTAGTAGTAACTATATGGTTATAGTGAGAGTATATACACATGTGGTATATATATATATATATATATATACATATAAAACTTAGTATGTTCTTTAAAGAATTTATTGGGCAGATTTGTAAAAAAGAATATTATTGTGGCTCTACAAATGAGTAAAATATAGGCAAAATAAATAAATAATTATATAATAAATAAGAAAATAAATAAATAAATAAATAAATAAATAAATAAATAAATAAATAAAGAAAGAAAAATGTGTGAAAATAGTTATCAAAGTATTTTTAAATAAAATATAGCTTTGCTAATAACGGTAAAAAAAAAACAACCTCTTTTCATCAAGTTCCTTTATCGCAGCAACTGAATTTATACCTCAGAATCAGATGAATCAAATGAAGAATCAGGAGAGTCAAGTGAAGAATTAGTTTTATCAAATGAAAGATCAATTGAATCAAATGAAGAATCAGTTGAATTAAATGATGAATTAGGTAAATCAAATGATAAATTAAGCGATTCAAATGAAGAACCAGGCGAGTCACGAGTCATATGAAAAATCAGGTGAATCAAATGAAGAAAAAGTTAAATCGAGTGAAGAATCAGGTAAATCAAAAGAAAATCATGTGAATCAAATGAAAAATCAGTTGAATCAAATTAAGAGCAATGTCAATCAAATGAAGAATCAGATAAATCAAATAAAGAATCAGGTAAATCAAATGATGAATTATGTAACTCAAATTTAGAATCTGTTGAGTCATATCGAAAATCAGTTGAATCAAATGAAGATAAAGGTAAATCAAATGAAGAATAAGGTGAATTAAAAAGAGAATTATGTGAATCAAATGAAAAATCAGATGTAGAATCAAGTGAATCAAATGAAAAATCAGGTTAATCAAATAAAGAATCAGTTGAATTAACTGAGTTAAGTGAAGAATCAGATGAATCAAATGAATCTGGTGAATCAAATAAAATATCAGTTGAATCAAATGAAAAATCAGGTGAATCAAATGATGAATTAGGAGAATCAAATGAAGAATTAGGTGAATCAAATTAATAATCAGTTGAATCAAATGGAGAATCAGGTGAATCAAATGAAAAATCAGGTGATTTAAATGATGAATCAGGTGAATCAAATGATGAATAAGGTGATTCAAATAAAGAATCAAGTGAATCAAATGTAGAACCAGGTTAATAAAATGAGTATTTAATATTGAAAATATTTATGTATTTATGCATTTATAATTTTTTTATTCTTTTAAATATCTTAAAAATGAAAAGATGTGTCCTTTGCCCCGCCCACTTCCTATTGGCCCTTGTCTTTTTCTGAGTTACCTCAAATTTCAACTTCATCTTCCCCTTTGGCGAAGGAAAGAAAAAAAAAACTAAAATATAGTCAAGGAAGACCAAAAAAGCTCCCCTCTTTTTTTAATACTTTAAAGAAGCAATTAAGAAATAGATTTGAATTTTGATTTGCATCAATTAATATTTTAATAAAAACTAAAATTGGAATTACAAAATAACTTATTGAAATTTGAAAAGAGAAACATCTTTCTAACAGAATGCGTCAATACTATTTCCTTTTACAAGGATATAAATATACATATTGGGGAAACAACCGAAAAGCAAAAGGGTAAATCCCCACCCCACCCCCTCCCTCAATATTCAAAGGGTTAAGTAGTATAGGATTTAAGTAGAAGGATAGAACTTCTTACCTTGAAAAAGAAATCTTAAGAGAAATTCTCCCTGTAAAAAAAATAAGTATTGAGATGTTTTAATTTCTATAAGATGATTAACTGTTCCAATTTTATTCCTTTAGAAGAAAAAGAGGAAATAAAATAAACATAGAAGTGCGATCTCGCATTTGGTGCATAAATATTCATGTAGCGAAAGAGCTTTAAAGAATTATTTTCTGAGATAGAAGCAAGAAGAGAGAGAGAGAGAGAGAGAGAGAGAGAGAGAGAGAGAGAGAGAGAGAGAGAGAGAGAGAGAGAGAGAGAGAGAGACTGAGACAGACAGACAGACAGACAGGGAGGGAGAGAGAGAGAGAGAAGACGAGAGAGAAGAGAGAGTCAAATGCACTCAGAAGAAGTGAGAGCGCCTGCGGTACCTCCGTCACAGTCGATCCTCGTCTACCTCCACTAAGGTATTCACCTCCCCTCCTTCGGATGAATCCCATCTCGAGAGCCTCAAGGAGCGAGAATCATAGGCTGATGATAAGATTAAAGCTCACAAAGCTCCTTATCAGAAATAACAGTATCGGTTAAGAAGCTTATCACAAAAATGAGATAAAAATTTAACCATGTAAACAGACGATTGGAGCTACCGGTGGTCGCGAGGCTTAACATTTTATTTCACAGATAAGGCTCCTAAGGACAATGAATTACAAACACTTTTCTCTTTAATTGTTGATTTTAAACACAGAACTAAAACCCATACACCAAAATACCTTATAACTATATATATAATAATATTATATAAAATAATTTTATAAATATTATTTAAATTATCAATTCGAATTATTTTAAAAAAAATTAATCTAGACATATATATATTATATGATATATATATAATATATATATATATATATATGATATATATATAATATAGTGAGAGGAAAATCCTTAAACAAATCTGCGCAGCTTGGCAATAACAAGCTTGATCGTCGTGGGGGTGGAAGGGGGTTCTTTTTCCATTCACATTTTGTTACTATGATTACATTTTAATCGTACTTTCAATAAAACAAGACTGCAATAAGTTTCCTTTAGGGTACTTAAATAGGGGGGGGGGCTCATCTGGTATTTTTTTTAACTTTCTATTTTTTGTTTTTTTGGTTCCTCCAAACAAGGTCTTGGGGCAAGCGAGGCAACATGCAAACAGAAAACAGATACACGTATAATAATATATATATATATATATTATATATATATATATATATTATATATATGTATATATTATATATGATATATATTATATATACAGTTCTAATAATAGTACTGTATCCATATGGAATGTGGCTTGTTCCATTGAGAGAGCTTATTTTTGAAAAGAGTACTTGTCTAGATCTTTTTTCTCAATCAACCTTTCTCTTCCTAATTTTTCCATGTCTTCTCCAGTGTCGATAGTTTATTTACATTCTTTTATACTATCGGTTAATTTAATGAACAAACATTCCTTCTGAACTCTGTAGTCTTTAGTAAGCATAACCTACCGCCCCCCTCCCTCGCCTTTACTTTGAAGAGGTTCGGTCTCACTAGTCTAGTCTTTTCTCTTCTCTCCTGAATTAGTCAACCAGGTTTAGCTCGTTTATTCATTTCGGCCCTGTATAATCTTAGTGTAAAAATGAAGGATTCGGAACGTAGTCTGGAACTGACTGGAACTAGGAATGGGAGCGAGTCTGAGCTGGAACTCGGAGTAAGGAGTTCAGAGAATTTCATAGTCTTTGAAGATGGAGTAAAAAAAAAATTGTGGTGGATTAGAATTAGGAGTTAAATACTTTTTTTTTAACCACGTAAGATTAGAAGGCGATAATAAATTGTCACATTTTTAATTGACAAAGTTAAAATAAAAGCAAATAAAAAAGCATCTGTACTAAATTTACTTGAATATAAAAAATTACGATTTCAAAAAGTGGAAATGAACGCATTAATTATAGCTAGCAGGGAGCCGGAGCCTGGGAGCCAGGCAATTTAAAATGATTGAGACGGCAAAAAAAAAAAAAAAAAATTAACCGCTGCCTTCACACGCCATTGGTAAAACTCTACACAACTTTCTCGTTTTAAATCAAACTACCTTAACTTCATTTTGCAAAACTTTTTTTAAAGTAATATATACGAGCAAAATAATAACAACTATTAATTTCATTTATAATTGACATGGATAATTCAATTTTTATATAATTTTAAAAACAAAAATTTTATTTAGATATTTGTATATTGACATTCACAATCATTACAGTCTTGAAAGTTCACAAAATATCCTTCAAAACTCGAATCTCGCCTTTAAAAACAAGTAAAAAGTTAAATTTCGCTTTGATTACCGGATCATGATGTAAATTCCCTCTTCAGAAAAAAGGGATTCGAATATATATATAATATATATATAATAGTTATATATATAATATATATATATATATATATATATATATATATATATATATATATATATATATTATATATAATATATATATATATAATAATAATATATATATATATATAATATTATATATAAAGAATGTTTGAAATGTTTATGGAAGCGAACCTTCAAATTTTCATGAATTAGCATAAGAAAACAAGAAAAAACAACAAAATCTATTGTGAATGCAATGAAAACTTTAAAATCCCTGCGCTAAGCAATATTACACCTAAGATTCTGGGAAAGTCTTTCTTTCACGGATTTTTCTCAGCGCTAAGAATATATATATATATATATATATATATATATTATATAGTATATATACTTATTATTAGTATATATATATATACAGATATGTATAGATATGTATATATATAGATTTACTATACATATGCAAATATCATATATAATTAATATCAAATATGAAAGAGTGTGCTACTGGTGTGTGGTCGTGTGTAGGTGTGTGTGTGTATGTGTGTGTACCATTTATTCTTCATTGTAATAACATAGCAAATATTTTGTTTATAATTAAATAAAAAAGTATAAAGAAGCAAACTAACATTTGTTTAAAACTAAAGGAAAGAAGCAAACTACTTTCATAAAACTATAAAGAAGGCAAACTAGTTGTTTAAAAAGAATCTATTTCCACAAAGGATGATGTACCAATTTTTGAAACTGTTTGTTTTTCTTTTTTAATTTTTTTTTTTTTTTCAAGATAAAAAAATTTCCCCTTCTTGGCTTATACTTTGGAATAATAGGACAAAAAAATATTTTAATCTCCCAAATTGTCGAAATTTATTCGTCCTCATAAATTTTTACAAATTTGGCAAATTATATAATTAAAAATGAAGTATAGATTTAGTTTATATAAAACAAAATTGAGGTTATATTTTTGTAGTGGAATAAATGACGATACAGACCGATAAGGTGTCTTTAGGATACGTTATTCTTCCTTTTCTCTTGTAACTCTCGATATCTACTGAAAGTTAGATTGGCGTAAAATGAACCTATTATAACTAATATACTTATTCTCAGCACTTTAAGACTTTCGTCTTCTTGTCTACTCTACTCTTATTCGCATATAATATTGCCATATGATAAATTAAGCGATTTCGCTTCATGTTGAGGAGGGCTTCGTATTTGTCGTATGCAAATGAAGTTTCTCCCTCTGTTCACACTCTTCAAAGTGATTTTCGTCTTCGAGGCCTTTCAAAGGCAATATGATTTTGTGACGTTCCCCAAGTTTCAAATGTCTTTTCTAGACTCAGATGCAAAATGTTTTTCTCTCCTTAATCAACTACAATTTTATGCACATATAAAATTTTCAAGGGAAAAAAGTAATATTCCGAAAAAATTTAGAGATCTGACTTCAAAGGCTTGACAAGTTTTTTTTTCTTTTCGTTTAAAACATTTATTCACTGTGTGACATTGAAATTGTAGTTGAAAAAAAGATTGATGAAGATATTATTATATCATCACTAAAAAAAGTTTACTTTATTGATTTAAAAAGTAATAAAAATAAAATTATTTTAATCTTTATAAGAAAAGACAAGAATACCTTTAAAACTCACTTTAAAGAGGTTACAGGTTTCTAAAATATATCCTCTGATGGAAAAAGGCCAGAGGCCTACTAATACCCACCAAAGATGGAGAATGTTAAGGGTAGGCAACATTTTATTCATTTCGATAAAGAAGTTCATTTATTACGGTTTTAAAAAATAAAGTTAGAGCGGGTTTACATTTTTGAAACAATAAATTCTTTATAAATAACCCTTCTAATATTAATTGCTTACTTTTTTTATTTTCAAAATTAATATTTCAAATAAATTTTTCAAACCTTTAGATTACTATTTATGTAATTTAACATTCATCTGGTATGCTTCCTTTTTTTTTTGCTATATACAAATAAATGAAAAATAAGTGTGTATTTTTTATTTATTTATTTTGAAAAAAACTTCTTTCGAAGGCCTTTTTTTAACAATGAAGTTTTTCATAAAATTTTCAAAGTTTTGCATTGAAGGTAAACATTACAGTAATTAGAAAACTTTGCAAAGAAAAAATCGTATTTTAAGACTTTACAATTTCAATCGAATCTTCGAAATAATAAAAAAAAAAATTTTTTTTTGAAATTTTTGCTTTGTGACTTCTCCTTTGTTGTCGACATAAATAAAAAGAACAAAAGTTGAGTTGTAAGAGAGAAGAAAAGAAAGATATTTAAATCAAAGGTTATATTCAAAATGTCGCCAGATTCTCTTAACATAACCCAATTCAAACGTCATCGGAAACTCTCAATACAATCTGATTAAAAGGAAAAAAATGTCATCGAGATACGTCAAACATGTACTATTAAAATGTCAAAGGGGATTCTTCAACCAAATTCATTGCAAATGTCACCGGGATTACTTATCCAAATCCCATTAAATTATCACAGGAATGATTCTACCTAATTCTGCTAAAATGTTCAATAGATTCTAGATTATACATAACATTAGTAAAATGTCATCGAGATCTCTCAACCTTATTCAAAGAAACTCTATCCCTCAAGTGGTCTGATTTGAGCCTAATTAAAATGTCATCAGAATATTTCATAATAATTCTTAAAAAACGCCATACATAAAAAAAAAAAATAATAAAAAAATAAAAAACACCATCGGATCCATAAACGATAAATCGATTAAATTTTTTTTATCTGCAATTCATTCCGAGGCAACTCGATTTCTAGATTCCGCTGCCCATTTGACCGGCTAGGAACCGCTAGACCGCTAGACCGTAGACCGCTAGAGCGCTTGTTCGCTCTTTCCGTGAGTGGAACAGTATAATATATTTAATCATGAAAACAATTATAAATTTTTTAAAGAACTTGGGAAATAAACTAAAAAGTGAATCTGAAGCTAAAACGTATTAGCTGAAGTCTAGTATTAGCGTGATCATGGGTTTAACATTATCTTGTATCCACTATAATTTTCCTTGGCTCTCAGCGACAGAAGATATAATTTCTACATTTATAGTGGGAATCTAATGAAGACAGTTTATTTAAGGATGCCAATAATTTAGTGAGAGTAATAATGAATAATAAAATAATAATAAGAAAAATGAATATTCATGATGTATATAAGAGTGTTTGAGAGTAAGTTATAAAAGATATAGGTTAATTAAATAATAAACAACAACAACAACAACAACCAACGAACACAACACAACACAACACACAACAACCACAAAACACCAAGAATAATTAAGATAATAATAATTATAATAATGAATAATAAAAAATAATTCTCCAACACCGCCAATAATTGTTGATCAAGATTTAGAATATGAAATAACTAAAAAGTAATAATAATAACAAAACAGAACAACAACAACAACAACAGACAACAACAACAACAACATACAAAGAAAAATGTATATTAATAAGAATATATAATAATGATTATAATAATAATGATCAAGATTAATAATATGAAATAACTAAAAAGTAATCTGAAGCGTAAAACGTATTAGCTGAAGTTAGAAATAGTCAAGGCATTGATTGAGGTAAATAAAATGTTGTTGCAGTTAAGTGAGTTAAATCAAATGTTTTCAAATAATAGCCAAAAGAAAATAAGATTATAATCGATGAGTTCAAACAAGTTAAAAATGCTTTGCAGGCGATACTCAGATTTTTCCTTCTACAATTTTATTGTAGTCGTTTAAATCTAAAAAATGCTTTAAAATCTTGCAAATTCTAGTCTCAGAGGAGTATAGTTTAATTGAAATTAATGAAAACAAAGTACATTTAAAACAACACAATACCGCGCCTTCACGAATAATTTACATATCACTATATAATATATATATAGTAGTATAATAGATTTATATATATAAGTATAATATTTACAATAAATATATATATGATATAGTATATATCATCTTAAGCTAATCCGGGAGTGGGCTTCCATCATGTCAGTGGAACTTAGGAACTAGCACCGAGGTGCAAGCAATGCAATTGAATACTATTGGTTTGCTATCCTTGTTACCATGCATATATAATATTTTAATAGATATATATATATATATATATATCATATATATATATATATATAATATATTATAACAGTATATATAATTTACATATTTTTTATATATATATGAAAATAATGGAGATCTTTTCATCTTTTAATGTATCTAAATACTTAGTATTAAGACACTTTCTTCTAGCATAACATTGGGCGGCCAATTTAGTATGGTTGATAAGACTCATGCGCGTGCATAAGATAAAATTATTATGGGGATTAAATGAAACAAAGATCAGAAGAGTCCTCATAAGTAATTCAAGAGCCTCACTCAAGTGTTAGAGTCAAGATTTCAAGAAATTTACTTCATCTATTTCTTTTTCATAATATATATTTATATATATATAATAAATATAATAAACTATATATATAATAATATAATATATAATATATATATATATAGATAATGTTATAGACAAAAAAAAGAGAAACAAATAGCATCGTTGGAGTAGTTTAGCGCTAAACATTCATGAAACAAGAAAAAGGATGAATTTCTTTTTCTTTTTCTTTCTTCTTCTTCTTCTTCTTCTTCTTCTTCTTCTTCTTCTTCTTCTTCTTCTTCTTCTTCTTCTTCTTCTTCCTCAATCTCAGGAAGATGAAGAGGAGAAGAACTCTTCATAGTCTTCCAAGTGAAATTAAAAGCTAATTGTAATTTAAAAGTTTTTTAACCCCAAAAGTCGAAAAGGGAAGAAATCGAAATTGGAAAGTTCGCAGATTGAGTTTATCGTTCAATCGAGTTCGAAGACGAACTTCTTTCGAACAAGATCGAAAACTTTGTCCTTCGAGGGTGAAAATTAAGGAAAAATAAAGAGAGAGCGAGAGAAAAAGATAGAAAGAAAGAAAAAAAATGAAACAAGGAAAGAGATGAAAGGAGAGAAAAGGAAGGAAACAGGAAATGCAAACAAAATTAGAGAATCAATAAAAAATAAAATGATAAAATAAAAATAGATCAACTCTCCGTTACATTTACGCACACACACGCACACACACACGCACACCCACAGTCACGCGCATACCCTCACACTTACACACGCAGAGGAGCGCGCGCGATCTCACAAACAAACGATTTCCTTTTATTTTAATGACTAATTGATTGGAAAGAATTTTTATGGAAAATTTTTTTTAATTTATTTCACATTTAAAAGGAATAGTCAAACATAGTCAAACATAGTCAAACGTTGATAATCCAACCGAGATTTCCTTTAAACATTTCCATTAAATGTAGAACAATTACAAAATTATTTTACTAGTACATACACAATATACATTCCTAGATTATAACTCTGCCCGCCGTGAGTGGTGGTGACCATCTGGCAAATATATATATATATATTTATATATATATAATTATATATATTTATATATAATATATATATTATATACTATTATATTATAATATAAAATAGTATAATAAATACCTGTATATGTATAGTACTGATAATATAAATTCTACAAAAAGTACGAAAAAACGAAAATGTTTAAGAGAGGGATTAATTTCCATGTAAGGAAACTATCGAATGTGAAAGGTATAGTTATAAAGACACCGTGTTACTCTTTACGAGCAATCCAACACAAAGAAAAATAAGAGGAGAGTGTGAACATAAGTATATATATGTGATATATGTGGATAAAAAAGGTGGTGTCTGTAAGTATGTTTGTCTGAAGAAGGATGGGGGGTGTATAAATTATGAACGCAGAAACAGAAGAAAGGGCCGAACCATAGGCACTGGAATGTTCATGGACACCGCCTACATACCACTAAGCACAAATTGGGAGGTATTTATCATAATCTCATCTCTGCGAGCATCGCGGCTACAATCATACCTCTCATAATATATAAATATACTATATATATAATATATAATACTTATATATAATAATATAATATTATATATATTATATTAATATATAATATATAATATATATAAAATTATATATATAATATATAAATATATATATAGTATATAAATATATTATATTAATAATCTATATATAATATTATAATAATATAAATATAAATATATATATATATATATATAATAATTATATATAATAATATAATATATATATAATATATATGATATATAAATAATAGTAATAATTATATATATATAATTTATATATTAATATATATAATTATATATATATAATGATTATAATAATCATACTAATATTTTATATATATTATATATTATATTATTATATAGTTATATATTATATATATATTATACATATATATTATATATAATTATATATTATATTATATAGATATATTATATATATATTATATAATATATATATAATATATATATAAATATATATATATTATATATATATATAGTATATACTATATTTATATCAAAATTATTATAATATATATTATATATATATATATATATGTGGTTCTTAATAAATTCTACTAAATAACGAAAAATTGTGAGATAATGTTTAAGGCTAACATTAACAAATGATGGCGTTGCAAACGCGCATCTTATGTAACGCCACCCTGAAGTTCAACGCGGATTTATCACGGCCATACTATATAGATTGACATTCAAATAAAAGAACTCGGAGCCACCTGCTAGCGTCAGCAGCTTACGGGAACTTCAGACGCGCGGCTCGCAGCCGCGCGTTGTAGGACAGAGCACTGCGCTACATGTGTACGGCCGTCTGTAGTTATCACTATATATATTAGGGTATGCTCGCGAAGTAAGAACAAGAGCGCGTTGGAACGCGCCTCGATGCTTAAGCGCGCGTTATATATATGCTAAACTCACGATTATGTATTGTAACGTAGTCACTAATGAGAATGGGAATTAATTTCATGTGAAGGAACTTCGAATTTGTTATAAGTCATATTTAAACTAATGAGCATTATTAATATCCTCCTCCTTTCCATCTAGCTTCGTCTTGGTCAATCATGCATAATAATACTTTAAATCTCATTTTCCCTTTCCGTATTTCCTCATCAGCGATTGCAAGGGGTTTATAATTTTAAATTTCTCCCTCATTCAAAATTGTTACTATACCAATGGTAAAAATTACAAGATAATATTATATATATATATATATCATATATATATATTATATATATGATTATATATAATATATATATAATATATTTAGAAATATATATTCTATTTATTCTTTACAAATTAGGTCTCATAGATGTAAATAATATAATATTATTATATACTATACTAATATCACTATAATAATAATAATATATAATTATATATATATCATATAATTAAATTTACTATATAAATATTATTATATATATATAAATATATTATATAATAATATATATATATATATATATTATATTATATTTATAATATATATATATATATTAATATATTATATTTATTTTATCTATACACTCACTCTACAGGTAGAGTATGTGAGTTATTAGTTACGTTTAACATTGGCAAGGGAATAAAAGAAAATAGTTAAGTAAATAAAGAGTGACCTAAGTAAAAAAGCCCTAACTTCCCCTTCATGTCCTTTGATAGTATATATATTCTTTATTATCTTTTTATGATTGTAGTGTTTGTTGAATATTTTTTCACGAATCTTACGTGAGAGCTTGTCACACGCTTATCAAAATTTCAAAGTGCTTCACA
Organism: Trachelipus rathkii; assembly: GCA_015478945.1. Taxonomy (NCBI): domain Eukaryota; kingdom Metazoa; phylum Arthropoda; class Malacostraca; order Isopoda; family Trachelipodidae; genus Trachelipus; species Trachelipus rathkii. The sequence goes on from JABUQX010076469.1 coordinate 17,789, forward strand.
ACATCCACAGACTTGACCCCAACTGTGGTACAATCGTCAATGTAGGCTGCATCTCTTGGACGTCAGGGCCACAAGAGCATACCTCACAAACCCCGCCATTCCGTATTCCAGATAATTATTGCACTTTATCTTCTCTCGCCTCGGCCAAATCACACTTCCTTTCAGACTATTCCCTTACTGACCTCCTAATCACTATTTCTCTCCAGCGTTCGATTCCCAGAGCTCCACATCACCATGACCATCCACCCCTAATTAACCGACTATCATCCATCCTTTCTATATGACAAAACCATCTTAAGACACTCTTATTTACTCATTTCTTCACACCACCCAACTCTCAAACACGTTCCATTCTCATTTTTCTCATTTCTTTCCTCACACCCAACAATGTCCTTCTATCCGATGATAATCTGAAACAGATGTCGTAACCAAGATTAATTGGTCTATGATTCCACAGAGACCAATCCTTCAGTCTATGCGATTAACACGGCAAACGACATGCCCCATGCAGAACCCTAGCGCACTCAAAGGTTAGTCCCTTTGTATTCACCAAATATTAATTGCATCTCAACCATACTCACCAGTATCACAACTTTATCCATCCCCTTCCGCATCATCTCCTCCAGCTTAAACCCTTCATCAAACCCCCTAAAAATACTAGCCTAAATATTATAAACCTCAGATACCCGCTTGTTTAATTGGTCTCACTCCATATCAGAAGATTTCACACCGAGGAATTTCCTTACTCACTCTCTTATCTTCTTTATGTTTTCTTTCAAACCCTTTCTTCTACACACCCTTGACAACCCCATATCTCTACCAAATCCTTCCTAAAACATTCTTCAGATTTAGCCATACAAAACCAACATCACATTGGCCACCCTCCCCACTCTTTTTTCATTCTCCATAATAATTTTTAAAATTTTCCTACCACACCCTACCTCTAATATTTCATTCAACTCATCCATTTAATCAAATGAATATAGTCCCATCTCAATTTCAAATCTTGAATTCTACAATTTCCACTATTTATATTATTTAAAGCCATTCACTTTCCACTCCATTTATCCATACAGACGCGCTTCTCCCACATTCATTCAATATATATATACGTCAGGATTTCCGCGTTACATATATTCAGAAGTAACATACGATATAATATCCATAATAATATAATATATATATAATAAAAAATATAAATAAATTAATATAATATTAATATATAATAATATTTAATAAGATAATATATATATAATATATATTATATATAATATATTAATATTAAGTATAGTATATATAATATTAATTATAATATATATATAATATATAATACTAATAATATGTAATAATATTGTAATAGATAATAGAATAATATAAGATATATATATATATAAATATAATATAATATATATATATAATATTTATTAATATATATATTATTATATATAATATAATAGTATATATATATATAATATATATATATGCCTTTTCATTCAACCCTTTTCTGTAAATAATTAACTAAGATCAAAGACCAGAAAACTCCCAATACGCACTATCAAGGAGTCCAATCATAATATATTATATTAATATAATTATAATTATATATAATAATTATTATATAATATATATATATATATATTATATATTATATCATATATTATATATTAACTGTCCCCCCTGTATATATAATATATATATATTAATATGAAATAATATATAATATATATCTAATAATGATACCTATATATTAATATATTATATAAATATATAATATAATATATATATATAATAAATATTAATATATAATATTTCAATAATATAATATAAATATTTATATTTTATATTATAATATATATATTATATTAATATATTAATATAATACAGAGATTAAAATAATATATATTAATATAATATAATATAATATATATATATATATATAATTAATAATATATTATATAATTATATATTATATTATTATTATATATAATTATTACTAATATATACCATATATATATATATAATATATTATTAATTAATAATATATATATAAATATATATATTATAAATAATATAATAATATATTATGTAATATATATAGTAATAATAATATATATATAAATAATATATAAATATATATATAATATTATATACTATATATAATACTATTATAATTATATTTATATTTTATATAATTAATAATAATATTTAATATATATTATATATTATATATATATAATATATAGTATATTATATATATATATAATATATATAATATATATATATATAATATTATCAATAATATTAATCCCATCCCTATATATATATTATAATAAGTATTTTATATAATTATATATATATATATAGCTATTATAGTTTATTTTTACTACTTATATATTATATATCCCTTATATATATACCTATTACCAATTTTTAATCATATCATTAATAAGTAAATAAATAAATAAAAATTATAGTAGGTTAAATTTTTACTGACTCTCCTTTCCATTTTCTCCACTAGATTATCTAATTATATGCCTAATATATATATTATATTATATATATATAAATATAATATTATTCTAAATTATTAATTGAGTCTGAATTCTATAAATAGTCATATATATAATTATTGTGTAATAGAAATCAAAAATTTGTTGCGCTCATATTCATTCCTATTAAATTATCTCACTAAATTCATATACTATTAATTCCTTAACAATATTGTATATGACCCCGAAATATACTGACATCATTCAGACCTTACAAAGAAATTAAAAAAGGTGATAAGAAGGACCAATCATTGAGGTGCGGTCACCATATCCAGATGAGACACTTCCCTATGAACATTGAGGCATTTTGAGCCCATTCTTCAACGTTATCCTCACGTGCCCTAAATCATGTACGCATTACCCTCCAGTCTCTCTGAAATTTTTCCTGACTTCAGTATTAGTTATTATTGTCCTTACCCCGGCCCTTATTTCCACTGAGGAAAAAGGCCTATATCCAGCCAACTTTGCCTAAGTAATGTAAAATAAATGCAGTCAAGAATTGAAGAAAATAAGAGGTCAAACACTAGGAGGGGTTTGTGTTCAAACTTCAACAAATAACAACAAAGTTTTCGATTAAGAAAACCAATGTGTAAGGGGAATGTTCAGACGAATAGAGGTGGGATCAACAAAATTTTGAATAAAGACTGCTGACGAATGCTGTAGAAACTAATGAAGAGAGAAAACCGTCCACCAAAATAAATTGGCAGTACCATGTTTTGCAGTGGACTGTCCACACCTAACCAACTGGAAAGACCGTCAAATCTAATAAAGTTAGATGATGGGAATATAGGGATAAGTAGTAGTGGGGTGTCTACTGTCATCTACTACTCATTACACCTTCAAACACGAACACATTCACTGTGGTCTCCTTTTCACAAATCAGGAAACAAGATGAAATTAATCGTTTACATAAATAGATCACTAGTAACATCCTATTTTTGATTAAATGATATATAAAATTTCTTTAATTATATAAAACTTTTTAAAACAAGATACGTAAAGTGAAGATCGAACGTTATATATATGTGGTCAAAATAGAGTGAATGTGATAAGTAGAAAAACGCCTTGATAAAAAGCGTACACCACCGTACACCTGTGGGGTCAGTTGCGTATAAGATTTTAAATTTTCAAGCATGGGCCCGAAGAGTCACATGGAGATGGAATGAATATAGTAATTTTAAACCTGTTATTACTTCTATACTTTATGATAACTTACTGCTAGTAAGGGTTCTGCCCCTGAGAGATAGTGTTGACTGTAACATGAATATATTATATATATATATATACGTTGTAAAAGGGGGTAAAACCACCACAGGATAGTGAGGTTATGGAAAATAATGAATGTTTTAACTTGTTAGGCTATAGGGTATTATTTACTCAGTTAATACAGGGCGTTTCAGTTGAATATCTGTCCACTCGAATTAGTGGCCCTGGCTTACACTTATCTAATCACCTTTCCCGTCTATTATATTTATTTGACTAAACTTCTAATTATGGTATGACAAATTTTCAATAGGTATCATACGTATTATAAATACTTTACAAACATTTCTTTAATATAACAATTCACATTATAAATAAAACAATTTGATTCGAAAACTCTTGAATAAGTTATAGAATTTTAAAACGATGCTACCTCCAAAGGACAACAAACACAAATTCATGAACTCAAAACTTCTTGTAAACGTCTTCACTATTTCTTCCTTCTTAAGCTTTTTAATCTAACTGATCTCTCTTCAAACTTACTTTCCGCTAATTTCCAGAAGAGCTTTTATAACCTATTCTACATTATGTATCCAGAGCCACAAAGTGATAAAAAATTCACCAAACCCAACACCATTACAATAATATCATCACCTAATACCAATAAAAACTTTGATGTACACTGAACTATGCTGTACCTCTATAATTTTCAACCTTATGATATATTTCCTTATAACTCTTCGTATAATATAACTATTATTGAGAGATACTTACAACTATGATTGATACTTTTTCAAAACAATGTAAACCACGACTCTTTTTTACATCTATATTAAACATTGATAACTATAAATCTAATTTATCACTTAACTCTTCATATACTCACCACCACTTACACATAATTGGCATCATCAAAAACACCAAACTATTATATACCCAATACCCAACTTTAACACACCAATACCTGAAATTTTGAAGCGTAACACCTATACCAAAATTACCTATATTACTCCGGTATAATAAAACCTTAATTTACCACTATCCCTTGAACCTTAACTGAGCCCTAGAAAGACTCTCAAAATAAGATCAATTTTATGCCGAGAGGATCTATTCAGTATCCATCTTTGTTAACAAAATCAAAAAATGATATATTTTTACTTCAAAATTCAATCTCTGCTTCCTTTCCTTAAATCTACTTTTATACCTCTTCACACCCCAATTAATATATTAAATATAAACAAATTATAGTCTAGATTCTGATCTTATATTCTCATCCTCAACCCTCTCACTGATTTTATAATACATCCTTAAATCACTTTCTTTTCAAATAACCATTTAATTTCTTCAACAACAAAATCAATCATACTTTTCACCTTTTAATGTTCGACACCATTTAAACCAACCAATATATATACTTTATAAAGAATACTCTCCAGTGATCAAAGAAGTTTAAATTAATTTCTTACACACTATTAACGTCTTCTGTTACACATAAAAATCGATCATTCTTTAAATACCTTACCAATTCTTATTTTTTCTCTTACGCAACCTCTTATTAGTAGAACGGACGCGACCCTGTTGAGGTACAAAAAGAGCCGATCCTTTTTCAATCATGTATTCGCAACCATTCAAGTCGGACCAACACAGTGAATTTTATAAGCCCCTGTCCACACCAGTCCAGATGTAAGTTCCCAGAAGCCATACATTCCTCAAATCACCCTTCAAATGGACCATATGTCAAAACCACACATGCCTTTTTTGCTCTTCTAAAACTTAAATTTATAGATGAGTAAAAATTGGGCATCGCGACAAAGCTAATGTGGTGTTTAATTCTCCTATGCCATAAAAGTGCACTCATTAAAACTAGGAGTTAAATAAGTTAAAGGTAAACTGGCTTTTCTGCGTTCCTCTTCTCAATTCCTCCTTACTCACAGTCATTAACACACAATCAACTACTTACACGAACTATAACTTCTCCCTTTATCTCAGTCAATAACTCTCTCCTAACTATAACCACCTACCCCATTGCGATCTTTAACTTAAGTCATCATTACGATCAGTACCCGATTCAATACCAAAGAACCACCAAATCTCACTAACACTTCTCCCTAAGAAACATCAAAATCAAATACAACCCCCCTGTCCGCATCAAAAAATCCATCTATACTAATTACACCTATTCCATCCATCTTCCTATTCCCTTGTAAAACACAGTTATACCGAGATGAGTACGAAGGAACGATTAATATGAAAGTAAAAAAAAATAATTAAATTAGTGATATAATTAGCAGATAAATAAGGCTGTCAAATATAAATTCAAGGTTCGAGCGATGCATAGCATTCCTAGAGAAAAAGGATACCTTCAAAGAATTAATTGAAATAATAATAAAATAATGAATAGAATAATTATTATTCATATTTCAATAACCACAAGACCATCAAAACCTACTCAACCACACCTACACCTATAAATACTCAACAGTTACACCCAAAAACTATTCTAATACACGACTAACAGAGCAGACCAAACAACACCAAACATACTCAAACCAACAACCCAACCTGTATAAAATACAATAACAAACACAATCACTACATCATTAACCAACCCCATAACAAAAATCACACTCTCAACAAACAATCAAAACCAAATCCTATCAAACAAAATAAAATTAATCAACGAAATGTAACGTTAAAGATATATTTGAAAAAAGTAAGAATAGTCGTTACACCGAAAATTGTAAGAGCTGATTCACATGAATTAATATAATTAAAGATACTGTTAATTAAGATTATTATTATATATTCTTATGAAGTTATTGTTATTAAATAGAAAATAGACAAAGTTTATAGTTTTAAGTTTACATATATGTGAATAAATAATTTAATCTGTAGATTTTTAATTATTAGAATATATTCATAATAACGTTATAATATAATTATATAATTATGAATTATACATTAATTTAATATATGTATAAATTTAAATTTAAATATTAATGTAATTTAATATAATTTCAAATTATTATGAAAATAATAATAAAATATTGTTAAAGAATAAAGAACAAAATCCATTCATTATTTTTAAACAAAAAGTAGTTAGTATATATATAAAATATAAGTATACACTAAGGTAATAAGTATAAAGATTTATATCATTGAATAAAACCAATTAATATAGTAATTATAAGTTTATAACTAATGAATATTATTATAATAAGTTAATATTAATAAATTATTATATATTATTATATAATCTTATAATACTATTTGCATACAAATACGATGATTATGAAGTATAATTATTTTTACATAAAATATATTAGTTAATTATATATTTAATTATTATTATTATAAAGCATATAATTTAATTTATATTTATTATTACAGAGTGAAGGAGATATATTTGTAACGATTGTAATAAATTATTGTATTAAAATTATTAAAATGCTATTTAAATTAATGACTAATTTGATAATTAATAATGTTTGAACATTATTGATTAAAATTATTATTATTATTTTAATTTATGTAATTCATTCGGATGGAAGATAGTGAAAATATCTGGTCTTAACTAGCTTACAAGGTACTATAGTATGTAAGCTGACGATGTTTTACAGTGAATAATCGATTTCTTAGTAAAGAAAATCATCCATAGCCTAAAAAATGTCACGCTCTTCACGATAAAAAATTTTACGATATAAAAATGTATTCTAGTATATTAATATATATATATATAATATAGACACTACAGTATGTGAAAAATCATCCATCAATTTTGTTAAACTTTATTTTTTTTTATTTCTCATTTCTCATTTATCACAAGGGTCATTACCTCTATCTTGAGAAAGGAAACTTTGTCTAAAGTTTCTTCATAGGCTCTGCATGAGGAATGAAAACAACGTCTTTAAACATGTAAGTTAATTTCTTTACCGCTATGCCAAGACAGGATATATGAAAGGTTCATAAACCTATTCAAGCTTAATCACCTTTAATATTATTGCTGAATTTAAAAAATAAGCACTATACATGTGAATAAAAATCAGGCTTCAAAGTATGTCATCAATAATCATTCTAAAGCATCTCACTATACAATTTAAATTTTAAATGCCGCAAATTATTTTCATTTATTTCAAAGACAAAATACAAAATAATTATAAAGTAGATTTTGTATATAATTACTCACGCACACCACAATATAATTAAAAATTAGTCTTTCAAAATCTTAATAATAGAGGTAAAATTATCACACTATTCTTTAATTATCATCTCACTATCGAATTTATAAAAGCCGGTAAAAAATATATTTTCCAAATTTTTATTTACTAATATATTTTCATCCATTAGTTGTAATCTCACAAACAGGGTTACACTTATATAAAAAATACTATATTCAATATCTGTCACAATTAGTTTAAGCAAAATAGCATTCATTTGAAATGTAACATTAGACGATAATTAATAATAGTTCTCGGCACAGCCCTTGCATCGGCACAAGCCTGCCAAGCCCCCATATAACTACGTCATTTAAAACTCATTATCATCCATGACACTCAGCAAAAATATATTAATTAATATTATATAGGTATATATATTATATAATCTTATATATATTTTATACCCTACTTAAATATCTGTAAATTAATATATATAATATAATTAATTATATAAATAGTATTTAATAAGATATATAATTATAATACCCATAATAATTATATATATATATTATATAATTATTACTATATTAGATATATTGATATATTATATGTTAATAAATATTAATATAATTATTAATATATATAAGATATATATATTATTATAATCTATAAAATATTATATATATAAAAACTCCCAGGAAGGGCTTTTCGACTATATATTATATATATATTATACTATTATATACCTGTCCAGTTTAGGTAACCTAAGGCATCTTTACTTCGTATATAGGACCCGTAAAAACTTATTATTAAATCACTACCTATTAGATTACACGTCTAGAAAAACCATTTCGTGGCGCATAAATTGGTCATTCTACTCATAGATGACCATGTTACCTTTCAGATGATTAACTACTTCTTATTCAGTAGGGATTTATTCGTACCTTTCTAGTACAAGATATATTTATTATATATATATATTTAATATAATATAAAATATATAGAATCACTAAAGCATCTTCTTACCTATCTAGGCTCCTGTCAAAACTCGTATCTATCACCAGAGTCATCTTACCAGTAGATTGAATCGTGCTTCTAAGGCTCATTAAGATCTCCTTACAAACGCTCTGAGCCCTAATAAAGGTAGTTTAATAATACAAGCTAAAAGTGAGAATATAAAGAATACCGGCGGTTGGCTATTAGCCTCATGTATAGCAATATAGGGTATATAGATAATGATATACTTATATATATGTTATTATATCTATATAAACTCCAATGCGGTAAAGATATATCTTTATCCTTATAATCCGACATCGGGTGTGGAAATAAAATAACCATTATACCCTTAGCCCAAAATTTTCAGTTTTATGCATCAAATCTTATAAATTTTAAATATAATATATATATTATATATATATTATATATATAGGAAACTATTAAATCCTTAACCTAATCAAAATAATTAAACCGCTTAATTATAACCTATATTATAATAAATCATATATAGTACTAAACAACCTAATCTTGCTGCTATGCCCTTATATTATATTAAATATATGATATAATAGAATTTAAATGCTTGTTAGCAATATGTAAAAAATATTAGTTACTAAAAGTTTTGTGTATACTAAAGCTACCGCAATATATTAAATTACAGTTATATATCTTTTAGGTTGAATTATATAAATAAAAGAAAAAATACCAAATAATTTTAAATGAAAATTAGATAAGTATAGCTTTAAACAATAACTAAAAAGCCAATGTATATAACCTTTACTGAAATCATTTGTATTTTAAATTGATTTATGATACTGAGCTTAAGCTAGAAATAACATCTCAAATGCAATTATTATACATCTATGACCCTTACTAATGATATAACAATTAAATTCCAACGCCTTTAATACTGAATTGCGTCTCATCGAGATTTTTCATATTAATAGGTAATTAAATGGCTAACTTACTATTATTAAATGTTTTCGTGCCGAAATGTCTATAAGCCAGCTGATCCCTTTGTAAATAAATTTTAATAAATTTTAAATTGATAACCAATATATACTCTAATAACATAATAGCAATTAAAAAATAAGGAGATTTAATGTTATGACTTCGAATTCGGTATTATATAACCATTTATACTAGATATCAAATTATTCTAATTGATTTAAATCTTAATTCATACTTAAATATTTCACTCCTCTGTCCCAAATCTTATTAGCATTATCTACGTTATAACTTGTAACGAGTAAAACCCTCACATAACAACATTGTTTAATATAGAGGAAAAAGGTAAAAAATACTATTAGTTCTTGCAATGTTAGTTATTAACTGTACTGACCTATAATACTTTATTAGTAAAAATATAATAAAAAATAAAAACATAATACAAATTATTGTTTCGTTTACGGACTAAAGCTTAATGTCGAAAGTTTACCCTGAAAAGGTAATTTAATAAAAAGTTGAATAAAAACCTCAATAACTCTTTACAGAAGCCATATTAATAATTCAGAGATAACTTAATTATTAATAAAAAACATTGTAAACAATTAATATATTTTATTATATAAACTATACGTAATCATAGTGACATACATAATAATAACGTTTCCGGCCTAGTATACATGATAAATAATATATATAATTTTAATATATTTTATATATAATATAAATAATATATAATAAATTATAAGGCTTCAAATTATAGAAAAAGATATTTAAACCGAGGCACAAAATAATAATTTACAATGAGAAGTTCTTCCATATAATTAATATATATATATATAATATTTAATTATACAATCATCAATATATAAATTAATATTTATTCAAATAATATAGATTATATAAGTGTATAGTATACTCAGTATACATATAAATATTATAATAAAGACTGCATATGCGTTATATTTGTGTATTTAATACTTCCGCTAATACCTCCGCTAATACTTCCGCTAATTCAGAAACTATTTAGGAATTGGATTCGCCGAGGGCTTTCATCCGTAATTCCCATAAAAACTACTTTTATGGAATAAATTCCTTCCTATACAACATCAGGTCTCACTACGAAGAATAATATGGTCCTAACTCAAACTATATATTTAAATTGACTATCACTTATATCTTCTCGATATTCTGAGCACCTAGAATCATTAATTAGTCATAAGCTTTATAATGGAAATAAATACTCATCTGTGCCTATAGCTTATACGATTCAACAGTAGATACTGAAGACGGCTGCTACTTATTTTTTACCTTTATTTAGGTAAACAAGTTAATTTGTATTTTAGCGGGCGTATATCCAAAAGGCTTTAAACAAATACTATGCCAAATTAAATTATATAATCACAACTATAATACAGAATATTATATTAGTAAATCAAATATATAATTTAGTAATATACTAATAATAACCCATATAGTCCCTACATATCATACTACACTTATATAATTTATCCTTTTATCATTCGTTATAGATATCATTTAAAATACTACATTATTATAATCCAAATAAATAACTGTTCTAGATATTATGTATATGGTGAAATAGGTACCAACATATCGGGTTTATTATTAGGTATATTATACCCGATAAATAGCCTATATGCGTCAGGCATAAAATAAAGGTCTAGTAGTAGATAAATAAAAAAGAATAAATGAATTATATAATTACTATTAGTATATATATATATAAACTATAAAATAACAAATATATTATAATTACTATAATATAGTATTATTATAAAATAAGAAATATATATAGTCATAATAATATATATTATAATATATAATATATAATGTAATTAATATACCATTATTATATAATAATATTAATATTATAGTTATCACGTTATAGCTTTATTACTATTAGTAGTAATAGTCTTAATATTATTAATATTCTAATATAAAGGTTGGGTTTGTTAATAATGAGAGTGTTGATCAGATATTATTTCGGTATCAAAAAGAATGTAGTTATGTCTTAATATTGATTAGTATAACCATCCAGCCCCATAATCCAAAGTATAAATTAAGAATATTTATGGGTATAAGCGGATAAAATTTTGACGCACTAAATAAGTAATTAATATAATTTGTGTGTTGCATTAAGAGATCTATTAGTTTTAAAAAACAAAAGTTTCGTAATAATGAGAAATTCCCTTTAAAAAAAAAAATGCTGCTTTGGGAAATGGACCTCAGCCATGTAATATTTTAATCAGGAAATTCAGTACATTTTCACCATTCACCATTAGTCACAATTACAATTCCCCAAATTTTAATTATACTGAATATACTACAAAAATTTTCTATGTCTACTGGTAAATTTTGATCACAGGTAACTTACTATTCTTTTAGAATGTTTCCCACCTGAAATGCTCAACATAGTATGTCTAAAGGTATATAAGTACCATCCATTCCATAGCCCCTAAGCGTTATCTACTTAGGCACTTTTAAATTACGGGCTGTACTTATGAGATATGAGGGCTTTATTTGCCGTTATGAGCTTTCTTTTAACTAGCTAACTATCCCGGTAAAGGGCGTGCTATTAGATCAAAATGAAGATATTTTCTACTTTATTTTTTCAAACAATAGTTTAGTCTCAGGCGTAATCAGTTATTTATTGAGGTTATTAGAGGCAAAGTTATCATTTATTTTTTCGTCTATATGCTTTCTCTCCGTCATAATTATTCAAATTGGCATATTGATGCTTTGTATTGCTGCGCTTAAATTTGTCTTAGTCGTTGCTGCAGAATCAAAGACCAAAGGTTAAAATAGCTCATAATTTAAGTGAAAAATAGAACTCGGGCTAAGAGTTGCGAAAACCTCCATCTAACTATCACTCTATTATTCCCTAATTGCTATATATCATCTGCTTAAATTATATCCGCGTGTCTGCATGATTCAACTAAGATCAAATGAGCTCTTCAACCTAGCAGAAATGCCAATGAACTGTAAAACATCATCCTATGAAAAAGGAACGGATTACTGTGGACATGGCTCCTGTATTCATCAGGATTAGCTTCTCCAACATGATACATTATACTTTTTTTGTCACCTATGCTGCTCCTTGCCAGAGAAAAGAACACCCTCCTTTAATAAACCACCTAATCTACCATTAAATATATCGTCCCTTTCTTCTTGGTATTCCCTGCGGACGGTGTCATAAAGTTGAATAAAAATTCACAAAACACGCGTGTCGGCATAATTACATGGGTCTCTCGCGGATTAGCTCACCCTGTGGATGACTCTGTATTATATAGTCTCTATATGCTCCTGACCTACGTCGCACTTACCTACACCATTTAGCTGCGTACATTGCTGACCTCTTCACCGATTGTGGCCTCATCAACATAGCGCATAACACCTCGAGATACTGATCCTTCGATTGGTTAAAGGTTTAGATATATCGCAATCTCCTCATAAACACGTGATTAAAAAAGAGGGGTACTCAGAACCGCCTAAATCAATTCCATTACCAACTCTAGGACACGCAACAATTTGAAGGCCAGTCAATAAGTATAGCGACACTAACAAATTTTTCCGACCGTGTGGTACCTCCAATGTCCCGGAATAAAGAGCCAATTACTTTTATCACAGTCTACCATCACGTGTCTTTAATCACAGATAAAGGCTGAGAATCACTACTTACAAAGCCCTCGTTGAACAAGAGGTGTGTCTGCACGTAAATTTTGTGCGAACATTGGTAACTCCTGCCTTGTTCTCTTTAAAGCTTTCTTCTTTCAAATCACCTCTGTTCAGTTTAAATCTCTTTTATCTTATGTGTTTCCAGCGAATTTAATCTCCCTCACTTTAAAACTTGTGTTTGTGTCTCTGTTTTTGGTGGAGTTTGCACATCTCAAAAAGATATTAGAGAAACTTATTTAAATTTTAGTTTTAATTAATGTCATAAGTAATATCAATCAGGTATTCAAAATCTACATCAGAAACTTGTCTGGTTTATCGTGTAGGAAGAAATTTTTAACTCATTCCTTTAAATTACATTTAAGGGAGTTATCCTTATGTTTACTACAAACATTCGTTATTAGCCGAATGCTGCTAAACACAGTTTGTTAAAGAGGATTAGCTGTATAAAACAGTTGTAATATGATGAAATATTAAGTATTTATATAATTATTTATAATCTAGTTAATTTCAACAAGATACAAGGAGACTTAGCCTATAACAAATGCAATTAAAGACCATTTGTGTTTATATTTTGTTTATTTAAATTTCTATTTAATCTTGTTATTTATTTGTTAATAAGCTTCATTTTTTATATTTTATATTTATTACTTTTATATTATTAGTAATAACATATTTTATTTCCTTTTATTATTTTTTATGTAGGATACTTTATTAATTTTAAGAATTATTCGTCTGCGCCAAAAATTAGACTTTCATAATATTATATTTAAATAGTTTAATAAAGTTTAAATTTAATTTATTAATTCAACCTTATTATTTTTAATTTTTGATTTTTAATTTTATATCTTTAATTAAAACTAATAAAATAAAAATAAATAATTAAAAAAATTGGCAAATGATCATGTAGTTGAACAACCCTAACATTCCTTAGCTATTGGTGATTCATGATGTCCACCATCCGCAGTTACTTTAGTCATATAAAGCTAATTTAGTATTTAAATAATTATTTTTGCAGCCATTCACATTAAAAGTAAAAAAAACAAGTATTTTGCATTTAATATTTTTTTTTTTTTTTTAATTTTTTTTTTTTTTTTTTGTTTTTTTTGTTTTTTATATTTTTATAAATGAAAAATTAGTATATAATCTTTGATATTATTATTTTAAGCCTAATCAATATGAAATTTTGGCAATTGTCCAATAATATATTGTGAGTGAAAAGAAGATACAACATATTTTTATTTAGATTATGCATTGGTGTATGTGTATATCCAGTCAACAATTTTGTTTACTGTTCATGGGGATTAATTAAATGAATTATATAATAAATTAGTAAGATGATATCTAAAAATTGTTTTTTTCAAAAGTATATACTATATTCGATTTGAAATTAAATAGAGATATATATAATGTATATATTATAATATAAGTAGTAATATATAAATGAGGTAAATAATAATTAGTAATGGATAATATTAATAGTAAAGAGAATATTATATATAATTAGCTGAATATTATAATATATATATGAATATATACAGGTAGTAATAAGTGAATTATATATCAATATAAGTATATAAAATAAATAATATAGAATATATAATGAAGTATATTATAATATATAAATAATATTATAATATATAATATATATATATATATAGAATATAATAATTAATAAATTGAATCAATATTTTAATAAATATAACTACCTAGCAATTTGAAATATAATTTATGAAAAATCAATATTGCAGCATTTAATATATATATAATACCGTGAGTCAATCCGCATTCCTCACCTCACGACTTTTGTACTATAGTAGATTGTCTGCTATAATGACGGATATGTAATATTTAATATGTTAGCTTTATTGATATTTTGATATATAGTAATTTTTAAAATATAAATAAATAATAACTATAAGATCAAATATAGAAATCCATTAAAACTTTAATATAAAATATAGAGACATTATTGAGGTAGACTCGACTCTAACATGTATATTTAATATATTATATATATAATATAATTAATAGTAAAAATATCACGTTGTATATATGTACATAATGTAAGATCATGATTCGCAGCATGTGAGAGTTTATCATAATAATTTATAATATAGTATCACAAAGGCATCACGAATGAAAATTTAGGGGAGTTCGAGCCAACATACAAGCAAAGCCATTCAGCGCTGCGACAGCTTCTCAAGTCTTATCTCGCAGTATTAATTACTGTTATTTTTAATTACCTTAATCTGAACGCATAGATGCCATTATATGATAACCATCATTCAATATTAAATATATATATATGGAGAGATATTAAAAAGAATTGAAAAGATGTAATAATAATATAATTAGAGCATAGTGAGAAAAAGCGTTTATTGTTTTGTGGAATAATTAATAAAAATGTACCTTCATACTATTGCGTCAGACACTTGACCCAAGTATTATTCTCACGTTGTAAATAACGAGCGGCTACTTAAATATGTTTATTGCTAGTGTATGTATACAAAACAAATTATAGATCAAATGTATAAATTTCAGTCCGTCCTCAATTACTTTAAATTTTTCTGTCAGTGGATAAATAATAATCATCGTCTTGTATCGCGCATACTTTTATATTTCAGACTCGTAAGAGAAAGGTAATAATAGTATCACATAATCTAACATGAAACGAACCACGCTCCTTAGAATGATATATGCAAGGATCTAACACCTACAGGTATGTGTCTAACCGGGAGGATCCACCAATGAATTATATATTAAATAATAAAAAATAAACAAAAAATATATAAATATTTTTCTTTATCACATGAGATATAACCAGTAGTTGCAGTGAGAAGAAACGTAAACGCTAGTTTAACTGGACAAATATATATATATAGTAATTACCAAAAAGATATATATATATATAGGTTATATAGTGAAGCTATAATTTTGATTAGATAATAACACTTTATAATCATCACATAATAAAAATAACTCACGAATACTATATATAGATGACATAATTATTGAGTGATCCTATTAGTGATTGTAGTATACTATGTGACTAAAATATATCAAGCTCAATGCTGATACATTTACCAATTATATGCTTTGAGAAGTGTTAATAACTGCTCAATAGAATATAATTATTTTGGCCTGGTTACCCCCTCATAACTATGAGTGTTTCAAGGTTGATAGTAGATAAAATAATGTAATTACCTGGTTTTCTGTCTAGGATGATAAATTATATTAAATTTAAATAAGTGTAAGTACAACAAGATCCACGCAGCCTGGTCAACAGAAGAGAGAGAGAAAAAAATGTAGAGAATAGAGGTTTCAGATGAGCAAGAGTACGGAACTTATTTTACCTCTAAGTAAAAATAAAGTATAATGGTATATAATAATTAAATGAAAATATGGCGTCAAACAGATTTACTTTAGTATAAAGCCCACAATACCGACTCTGCTATAAACCCTAAAATATCACCTCCAATAATACAAGTTTCTCGTCTACCGGGAGGGCTTTGGTGCGATAAGGTGTAGTGGGCATGTAGATTGATCTCACATAGTACTCAACACATATTATACTAACATATATGAATATAATATATATATATAGTATAAAAATTATAAAATAATAATATTATATAGATATATGGATAACAAATATTATAATAATAAGGATAGGTAACCTGAATATAATATATATATATATGATAATATTATATATATATTAATGATATATATATATATATATAGATAATATAAGAAATAATAGATATAATATATAATATGATAATATATGATTATAATATATAGTAATTTATAAATATAATTATATACATATTAATTTTAATGATAATTATTTTGCAATTTTATTTCCAATGGTATTAATAGCAAGAGTTGAAATTTAAAGAAAAGTTAGTTCAAAAGCTAATAGAATATCGTGACAGAATAATAATAACCAACTACGGCAATATATTTGGAATACACACAACAATTTAAATTAAAAAAATCTTATCCGCAGGTTTTTTAGAAAGAGCAGTAATTAGTGGAAGACATCAAGAAAGAAGTACGGCCGTATGTAAATTGATGTTTTTGTGCTTGATGAGGAAAGAGGACATTGAACTATTGTGATGGGAGGTTATATATAATAAAATTACATAAGTAATAGATGGGTATTGGGGATGGGAATCAAATCATTATTTATGCTCAATTTATGTATATACTCTCAACGGTGTCATGGAATACCCCCGGCATCCCGCAGTCCGCGGGATTGCCGAAAAAATAGATCGAGCAGTGAGAGGGGGGATGCTCACTATAATAGTAAGTGATAAGGTGATGAATATTGAATATGTGAGAGGATAAGAAATAAAAAGGTAAACAGTAATATGGAATATAGATGAGAGTGAGAAGTGAGAATTTAAAAATGTAATTTCATAACGAAATGAATTGTGGTAAAGCACTTGCATAAATTATGTCCAATTTGAATTATGATAACACAATGAAAAACTGAGCAAATCACGACACCATAGGAGTTAAAGAGTGACGTTTGTTAGTAGTGGAGATAAATAAGAGAATGAGTAAAGTTGAGGTGAAGTGTGCTATAAGAATTGGATGTAAGTAAATCATATCAAGATTAGTAGAATGTAGAATAGAATGACAAGCAAGCAGAATATAAAGTAAAAAAAAAATATAATAAAAAAAAAAATAAAAATAAAAAAAAAAAAAAAATAAAAAAAAAAAAAAAAAAAAAGAAGAAATATCACCAGGTTCTTGTAATTAATTTTATCTTTGGAGTAATGGGGCAAGGAGTGGCAAAGGTGATGTCTTACTTTCTCCCTTGGATACAGAAATGATGAATTATAAATAAAATTAGGAAAGGTAGATTTACAGGAGAATGTAAAATAAAAATGTAATGCAATGTCCTATCACTCCCATGAATATTGCAGGGATAAATAAACAGTTGGTGGAAGGAAGAGGGATGAAGAATGGAGAGTGAGGAAGCTGTTCTGGGAATTAAGTAAGGAAAGGTTGCAAAAAAAGAGAAAGAGAGAAAAAGGGAAATTCCAAACTTAAACATACAATAGAATGATGAATTAAGGATGGGTGCCAACTGCTTATATATCTAAATATATATAGATATATATCATATATATATATAGATATGATATATATTATATATTATAATCAAAAATAATAATAGGTCTATACAATTAACGAATATATATATATATATAAGATATATATATATATATATATATATATATATATAAGTATATATATATATAGTATCCACATTAAATATGTGTGTGTGTGTGTGCTGTGTGTTGTGTGTTGAATATGCAATATTTTTTTGTGTCTTCCAGAGTGTTTTACATTGTGTAGATCACAGGCCAAGTGTAGTAATGAATGTGATATGGTCCTGATCCTTGCGAAAAGGAAAAACGATTTAAATTTGCAGATCAAACCTGCATTAAGGACGAAGAAAACCCAACCACAGAGAAATAAAATAAGAGCAATCTTGGCAAAGAATTGAGCCATGTAGTTAAAAACCCAAGATTCGGGATATTTGCCATAGTGGTGACTTCAATCCAAAACGTATCAACTTCGACCTCAATTTAATATAATTGTCAGGAAAAGGACTACGATACCTTCTAGCAGCGAAATAACCGACACACAGGCTACGTGGACTGAAGCAAGGATTTTATTTTTGCCCAGAAGGGTCGTAACCATGATAATAATTAATGGTTAGGATAAAAGATTATTATTATTTAGGGCGTGGCCTAGAATAATGAGTTTTTAATGTTGATAATAGTGATAGTGATGAATAATAAGATGAGTAATAATAATAATAACACCCCCTTCCTGAATAGGGCTCCGCCCGTATGTGGTGTGACATTCTGTAAATATATATATAGTATATATAATAACCCTACCTATTAGAATATATTATTATGATGGATATATATATAAACAAAACTAAAATATAAATATATATATAATATATATATATATATATATATATATATATAGATAATATAATATTATATATATACATATATATTGCTTAATTATTGCATATTAATCGAAATTATATAAGATGTGAATAAAGAAAGAACAATTAATGGGAAGGTAAAGAATTTACTGCATTTGCTTTATAACTGTTCTTGTCATTGATGCAAACTTTTTTGGCGTTGGAGGATGGTCCAGTTGTAAAGCAACGGGATAATAGTCGAAAACGATGGCTCGAATAGGTCGCGCGGTTCGAAAAAAATTATCCTAGTTCGGATCCTAGGTAGAAATTAAACATAGAAAGTGTCCCACATACTCTGTAATAGGGCTAAAGCCACAGTGAGGTGGTGAAATGACCACTTGTATAATAAAATATTGTCCTCTAAATTTCGGCAACATGCGCGTGGCTTCAATCCAGACAAGGCAGTAAAATTCTTTACCTTCCCTTAATTGTTCTTCTTTATTTTTACATATTATATAATTGCGAATTAATATGCAATATTTAACATCTACAATATAAAGAAACGAGGGATAGGACAGGCGCGACACCTTGGTGTATGTTTTTTTCGCCCTTTGAAAAAGGGCGAAAGGGGCTTTCCGGATTGCCCCTTTTTTAATAACTGGTATCTTGAATCCAACTTTTTGGGTTGGCAGGCTGTGTGA
>JABUQX010076470.1:0-32496 GCA_015478945.1 Trachelipus rathkii
CTGGTGTGTGCTGATTTCAGGAATGGGTGTTTAACCGTTTTTCGCATTTATCGTGAAACAGCACTCGCGAATTTTTCATTGCGCCGCTTCAATATATATATATATATATATATATAACTATATATATTATATATATATATATATATATATATATATATACTGCTCTATATACCTGCTCACTGCTGCTCCATATATATATATACTATGCTATATATATATATATATATATATATATATATATATATATATATATAAAGTGGAAGGACCAAATATTAAATTTCTAAGAAAAATTTGAATAATTTATATAAATTACTAAAAATCACCTTACTTAAATTGTTAAAATTTAATGCAGGCATGAGTGAGCAAAGTCGAGATAATATCTTTAAGTTTTTATTTCAATATTTCAATGTAGAGGAGGCAAATCCAGTAAGTCTTTTATCTCCAATAGTATTATTATTTCTCAAGTAGGTTTTCAAAAATCTTAATGTTGAGTTGAAAGCTTCTTTCTACTGTAGCAGTAGACATGGGTAAAATTGCCAGTATTTGCAACAAGATGTAAATATTTGGAAATTGTGACTGCAAACAAAAAATGATCCGTCATTGCTGTTTTTGGACGATCTGTGCTGGGATGCCATTTCAACTTCCATGAAAATCATTTCTGCTTTTACTAAAATCTTTAATTGTTTCGAGGTCTTCCTTGTGAAATGTTACACAATATTTTATCTTCTCATGGTACATTACACCTGCTCGGTATGACAAATTGCAATGAAGATATGTTTTGCTATGATTTACAAACATCTCTCTCCTAATGCTGGTGGTAAATCTCATCCAATATTATAAATAGATATTGCGATATTAAGTCTGTGGGTTGGAAGAAGGAATGTTGGGTACATGATGCATTTTTCTTTGGTAACAGGATTTAGTTTAAAAGGACTTACGAATTTGTTGTTCCTGACCAAAGACGAATTATAAATTAATTTAACCTCTGCACTTTATATTATTACATCTTGGATACGATGCTTAAAATTTTTTAGTGTCTAATAAATTTCAGAATATATTTATTTAAATATGCCACTGTATATATATATATATATATATATATATATATATATATATATATATATATAAATAACCAATAATATATATATATATAACTCATCTATCATATAACTATCTCATATATATACTTAAATTCTTTACCTTTTCTCAAGAGAAAAATAGTCGCTGGAATTAGCACCAGTTACAACAATTTCAGCTTTGTGATTTACAAAATTAAAGATATCGTATGGTGTTATTAAAGTACTACAAAAGTGTTTATAAGGTAGTTTGGAAAATAGATAACGGAGTATGTTCCAGGGCTTTAGAGTGAGTGCATGGAAGGGAGTGAGCATAGCTGTAAGTCTGAGGTCAGAGAGCATAGAGAAATATGAGACTATGTAGAAAGGTGTGTCGCAAGAACGCTTCTCAATGGAGGAGGTATGTGATTGAAAAGTCAGAAGAACAGTGTCCGTTATAATAGCGATGAATAAAGAGAGTGACGCAACAATTCGGGTGATAAAGACGAAAAGCCCTAGACTCAACCATTTGAAGAGGAGCAGTGTGGTGGAAATTACTCAAGATGAGTGAGCATGCTCTACATACTACAGGGGTGAACGACACCCGCCATAAATATCAAACTGAAGATGCCAGTGAAGAAATTGGAATGTGCCTCCGAACACCCAACTTCCTTTAGAAACATTTAAAAAGTAATATGAACAGCCTTCCAATTAAGGTCTGAGAAAATAGCTTACAGAAGTGGGAACAGACGAAAGTTTGAGTTATGTGTTTTCAGAGATGTTATAGCTGTATGAAAGATTATGTGGAGTGGAACGATGGGAACTGAGATTTTGAGTAAATGAAAACAACCTTCTTCTCAATGCCACAAAAATTAAGAAGAGATCAGATACTTTGGACGTTACAAGGGAATGTACTCCTAGCGAGGAGCTAGTATTGTTGTGAAAAGGACGCATCTATCCAAAATGAGGAGGTTGTAATGAAGAAAGGTGAAGTCATCGGCATAGGAGTCGATAGGTGATGAAGCATAGAGAAAGGACATTTATGAAAGGTAGAAAAGAGTTAGGGATAACGAACCATAGGCCAACACACCATTATTTATGGGTAAAAGGGGATGAGCGGTGGCATTCACCAAATACTGAAGGAAAGGGGACCAAGAAACAGAAAGACTAAAGAAGAAGATCGCCAGTAGGCGCATCAGAGATAAGGAAAATTGCCGAGCAGAGAAAAGATTTGAAGAAGTGAGATGTTTTCAAATCTTCCTGCTAGGATAGATTGAAAACTAGAAGAACAGAAGAAGTTAGAGAGATTTAGTCACATAGTTGGAGGTTGAGATTGGTTCCCTTTTTGTACAGGAGCACTTTCCAGAAAGAAGAATAGAAGGTTGAAGTTAATAGCCCGAAAATTAACAGTTTAAAAAGGAAGAGTGCAAGCTAGCACAAGTTTTGGGAACTATAGGAGAATACCATGAAGAACCGTACGCTTTCTTGTGTTAGCTCCAGAAAAACAAACTTAGAAAGAGCATCTTTTGAAAATATAATGTTGGCATATATATGTAGGAGGGAGTGGTGGAGAGAAGAAGACCTTTGGATCATCTAAAGTGAATTAGATGCAGAGGTTGACCAAACGAGATCAGTTTAGCTATAGAAGGTTAAAAAGGGAACAGCTATACCAGCAGAAAAGAATACTAAAAAAGAACAGAAGGGGAGAAACAAGCTTAAGGAACTTATTATTTTATGAAAAGTGTCGAAGAAAAGAGGCATGAAGAAGAGGAATCAGTAGATTGCTGATACATTTTGGGCTATTACATGAAGAAAGAAGGTTTAGTGTCATGGAGAATAGATTTCGCAAGATTTCGGGACTTATAAGTTGCAAAGGTTTCTGAAATTTGAAGATGACAGTAATTCTAAAGGCAGCTTCCCTGTGGCTCTAATAAGAACGAGGAACAAAAGCCTTGGAGTTAAACCGGGTTATCTAGGAGGTTTAGGATTTGGAGAGGCCAAGATCATGGATGCACGCCTCCATGCCAGGAAAATTGGCCTCAGCTCGTTTACTTGCACACTCGAGGGATCACTTTACCACGGAAGCTGTAGATCATTCATGGGGTAAAGTACGACCGCAAGTCCCGACCTGTTAGCAGCACCAGTGCCCAAGCGTTTTCTAACCGTAAGGCAGAGAGGTCTTTTTCCTACGGAAAAAACTTGAAGAGATAGAACAGAAAACTGAGATATGAGAGTGATCGGAGGAAAGAAAGGACACGGCGCAAGAAAAGATAAAATGAGAGATTTGGAAAAGGTCTAGAATGTTGGGTTCATCTCAAAAACGATCAAAAGATACGAGTAGGGGCTGCACCTAACTGCTCGAATAACTCTGGATAGAAAAAGTGATCGTATCAGCTCATCAACTTTATCGTGAGAGTAGAGAGCAAAGCAATTGGCCGTGATGAACGACGAAATAAACCAAGATTGACGATTTCAGAGAAATGTGAAGAAGAAAGAGAGAATGTGTTCTAATTTGTTATGACAGGTGCTTGAGCCATTAGGTAGAATATTAGGAAAACTCCAAATCAAAGAACAAGCAACATCATTGCACACATTGGCACAACTGCCTTTGGCTGAAAATTGAGGGGAAGAAGCAGTAGGAGTCAGCAGAGTAGGGCACAGTGGACATCAAAAACCTAAGTTTTTGGTTAGGAATAGAGATGAGGAGTTTAGAGGAGGAGAGAGTGATGTTTCTAACAAAATGAAAATTAGATTTAAAAACCCAGGGTTGCAGAGGGTATGAAGAAAGGGGCCATACATCCAAACAGGCCAGCAATTCCCGTGACGGCGCAACTCCATCACAAGAGACATCAATGGCCTTAATGGAGATGAGGTAGGGTGGTTAAGGGTTATTTTAGGAAGTCACCCCCTATAGGTTTCCTCGCGAGACTAATCTCGTGGCAGCATTTTATACCATTTTTATTTTATTTTCAAGAGGTAAGTGCTGTCTGTAATTGTATTTCATGGTGTGTGATAAGGGAGAGCTTACTCCAATGTAAGAAGAATGGATATAAGCACAAAAGGGAAGAACCAGTGGGCACTGGAGTGACATGGGATGTACTCTAAGATATATATATGGTGGGTAATCTCTCAAATAAAAAGCACAAGGGCATACTCACCTATATATAAATATATATATATATATATATATATATATATATATATCTTTATATATATATATATATATATATATATACTCCTGCTATAACTACTATATATACTCTATATATATATATATAGAGAGAGAGAGAGAGAGAGAGAGAGAGAGAGAGAGGCTATTCAGTACAGGATCTTTCACCGAAAAAGTATATTTACTAAAATTTTGTATTTCCCACTTTTGAAGGTATTTTTTTTTTAACTAATAAGCATAAAGATAAAAGTTGCCAAGTTTTTTTTTTTTTTTAAACCAATAAACATAAAATTAAAGGGTTTTAGTAATAAGATTAAAAATCTACAAATCCTAACCTGGCTTAAATAACCTTATACTTATATTCACTTACTTACTTGCCCGCACTTGCTTACTTTGCCACTTACTTGCCACTTGCCCACTTACTTACTTGCGCCCTTACCCACTTGCCACTTGCCATATTGTGTACTATTGCCTTAAGCCTCGTGCCAAATATTTTTACATTTTAAAGTAATATAATTTACCGTTATTAAGTTGACTTGTCATAAGTACAGGCTAAAAGAAATAATACTTTGGAAAACATCTACCATATATATACCATATATATACAACAAGCATCTCCTTTACCTTTATATATATATATATATATATATATATATATATACTTTATAACTATATATATATATATATATATATATATATATATACCTGCTGTAGCAACGCTGCTGCTGCCTATATATATGGGTAGCCAGTGGGTACAGTGCAGATGCGGTGCAGGTGTGCTGTGGATTCCTTTCCCAGTGCAGTTTGGTGCGGGTGTGGTGCGGTGCGGTGCCCAGTGCTTGATGCACGACCTTCCGGTACCGGACCGGTGCGGTGCAAGTGCGCAAAAATCGGTGTTCGGCCAACACTAA
The DNA here is from genome assembly GCA_015478945.1 of Trachelipus rathkii. NCBI lineage: Eukaryota > Metazoa > Arthropoda > Malacostraca > Isopoda > Trachelipodidae > Trachelipus > Trachelipus rathkii. The sequence goes on from JABUQX010076470.1 coordinate 5,136, forward strand.
TATATATATAATATATATATATATATATATATATATATATATATATATATATATATATAACCATAACATATATATATATATATATATATATATATATATATATTTATATATATCTAACAACCTGCCGCGCCACTTAGCCTTATATATATATATATACGCCCATATATATACTGTAACCCGCTGCAACAACTATATATACGCCATATACGCCGCCGCCTTAGCATATGCTGCTGCCAGCTATATTATATATATATATATATATTATATATATTCCCAATTAAATATGAAATTTGAAAGTTTTTCGTTCATTTTTAAAACTCTATAAACGTTTTTCTTTGAAAGAGAGAAAATCTCATCTGCAAAATTTTCCATTTGGAATCGCTTGAGTTGACACATGCTTCGTTAATGAAACTTAAACTCGACTATTCATGCAGATATGCTCATAAAGTGAAGGTGAGAGAGAGAGAGAGAGAGAGAGAGAGAGAGAGAGAGAGAGAGAGAGAGAGAGAGAGAGAGAGAGAGAGAGAGAGAGAGAGAGAGAGAGAGAGAGAGATGAGTACGAAAACTAGGCAAACACAGAACAGACCAGATCAAAAAATTACATGCATAATAGAATGGCAGATTAGATCACCCCAAACACAGACTAGAACAGGTATTATCAGAATAAAAAGAGAGAGACACAGATCAGAAAAGATTAGTCCAGGTTATATCAAGTCAGATCAGACCAGACCAGATTGGACAGGACGGGACCAGAAAGGACTATCTGGCCAGAGACAGAGATAGACCAGATCATACAAAAACAATTTTTTTTAACTGGAGATTTAACTATAAAATCTTTTTTAATCTTTTCTGGACAGTATTGATTAATCATTAACTGATATAAAAATATAAATTTTTTTATAATTGAGTCTCTTTTATGTAAAGCGCAATATGCATTTTTTCAGATCATGAAAACCGTGTACCAAAATTGCTTTTGAAAAATAATTAATAATAATAATAATAATAATAATAATAATAATAATAATAATAATAATAATAATAATAATAATAATAATAATAATAATAATAATAATAATAATAATAATATAATAATAATAATAATAATAATAATAATAATAATAATAATAATAATAATAATAATAATAATAATAATAATAATAATAATAATAATAATAATAATAATAAAATAATAATAATAATAATAATAAAAGCAGTAATAAACTAGCTGAATTATTGTAAATTCAGCATTTGTCAAGTCTGTGAATTGTTAAAAAGGTTTGGATTGAGAGATATTTAGCCTACCAGGGAGAAAAATGAGGCATTGATTTGAAAGAAGGCAGATCTGAAGACGTTTGAAAATTGGAGGATGGATGTGTATCTCAAGCTTTACCGTTAATGTATATGAAAGAACAAGGCTTTTAATTATAAGGAGAAATGGTGAAAATTTGTTAACACACATATATTCTCATCTTTGGAAGTGTAACTGTGTAAGTTGCTAAATTACACGAAGCCTTAACTTCGTAGGACCAAAATTATCAGAAGTAGCAGCAGGGTCAACAGGACCAGTAAGGTAAACAGAGGTGGTGTTGACAGCAATGGAAGCAGAGTTACGTGGACAGTAGAAGCAGTTCCCTTATATCAAAAGATAATCTCCAGTTATCAAAACACATTTATCATATAAAATGAGTAATTTTTTTCATGCATAATAGAGAGGGGAAGACCTTTCATTATCATTCAAAACAGAGTCAGAATATATTACGTTGCCTTCCTAATTAGCAGATCGGTTTTGGTTGCTTAAACAAATGTGGAAAATTCAGGAAAGATAATGAGATTGAACAAGGTCAGTAAATGTAAATTAGATAAATGAATTTAAAGCCAGACTATCCATCTATATATAAATATTATATCGAAATATTCTATCGAAGCACAAAAGATGACATTATAGCACTGTATATATATAGCTAAACGTATCCCCTTTACTATTTATTAAAATTTTATACCTATAAGTGGTATACTAAATATTTATACTTCCTTTGCTTATGAGATAAGGTTATATCTAAACTATTTTATATACCTCTATATTATATATATATATATATACATTTTATATATATACCTAATATATATGATACCATATATATATTACTATAATCATAATACTTATATATTATTATATTTTTCTAAACATAATATAATAATAAATATCAAATATATAAAATTATTATATATATATTTTATAATATATTATTATATAATATAGTATATTATATGCCCGGATTACCAATATACTACCCGATTATAACTAACTGTCTTATTTAAATTAGTAGTATATATCTCTTATATTTATCTATATACATTTATATATAAGTAATGCCTTATATTATGATAAAACTATACTACTATTAGAAAAGAGAATAAGCAGACAATAATTCAAATCACGATTCCCAAGTCTCACCCATGAGTCATCATACTTATTAAACGAGATGGATTTGAGTACAAAATAATGATGTTTGAGCTTCTTATTTCTATTAACAATCCCTTTTTATTCAATGGATCACTGATAAAAAATATCAATCAAATATCATTCTTATTTTATACAAATCATTGGCAATATGTACTTCTATCACCTAGTTACATATATTTTCATACACATTGATTTCCATTAATTACTATTATATTTTTGAAACAGTTTGCAAAGTGGTGATCATTGCTTCATGACTTTACTAAAATCTTCACCGTTCTTTTAATTTGTATTTTATTTATATTACTCGCTCATTTACTTCCTCAGGATCAAATCTCATTTCTTAATATGAATATCTTTCACACAAAGATTTGTTCCTTATTAATACCTGGTGCTTTCTATCTAATATAATATTATAATTATATAAATTCTTTCTTCAATTTTCATTTATAGGCGAGTGTACACAGACAGGTATTACTAATGAAGTCAAATTCTTATCAACTTGGTTTAATAAGATGACTCTTATGAAAATCACAATATGTTTGATATAATATATAAGTTATTTAATTTCTCGAAGGCAAGCAGTGCCCTGCCATCTTCAAGTCAACAAAGGTATGTATTTATCAGATTAGCCCGTTACCCATTTCCAGACTGGGCGGAGGCCCTACGCGTGTTTTGAGAGACTTATCACCTCTCTCATGATTCTTGATATTCTTTTTCAAGTGAGAATAATCAAAAAGCTCTAAAAACAGTCTTGTAACGAAGTTCCTATATAGTGTGTAGGAAAATTTAAATTACATAATAAAACATACATTCTATAAGAGAGGAATTCCATTAAGTATGTAACGTAGTTAGCCCTTTCACTATTTCAACAGTTGTTTGGCCTGCAATAATGAAGTTCCAGCTCCACAATTGCACTAATCAATCGAATTTTTAAAATCACTCCTATTTAATTATAAGAGTACTTCGTATATCTCAATACAAATCTGTTCATATGACTTCACACAAAAGAAAACTAAAGGAAAACCCTCAATCCTATCTTAATACACTATTAATTTTTTATTACTATATTTATACTGTGATTGATTTCACTAGTAAAATCAGAGAATTAGTCTAATTGTTTAGATCTTTATTCCTCTTTAAATATTAAAGAAATTTAATACCTTTTTTTTATTCCTTTTACAATTTTTAAAAGCTAGTTTACTCATCTGTTCGTAGAATTAATCTGATCACTAAAAAACGAATAATTCCATATCAAACGGTTTTTTTGTAGTCTTTCTTTCAAACCATCCACGACTGCATTACTGTATTATTTTTTTGTAAGGTGTGTTTATAGCTCTTCTACTTCTATTATAATGTACTATGCGAGGAAATGATTTATATACTACTACATAATATTTGATATACTACCTCATTTTTATTTCCTCACATAAGAAGTTATCCCTAGAAAATATAATAATTTAGTATACTATAGCTATACTTATTACTCACTCCATATTATCTATAGATAGTCAATCAATATATATAGTATATATATATATATATAGCACACTATATAACATATTATATATTAATCATATACTATATATATATTTATATAATATTAGTAACTATAAACCAGTATAATTATAATTATGTACTTACCTTATTTTAATATATAATAGCAATATATAAATTAATTTTATATAATAAGTATATTTATATATATAAGTTTATATATTTTATTTATTATTAATATCTAGTACCTCAGTGATCACTCACTACCTATATATTATATACTATTATTAATTATATATATATGGCTTTCATTTACATTTTGGAAGTACATTTACAAAGTTTTTTATAACTTCATAAAATATTATTCTTTCTTTCAATTTAGAAGAAGACAATTAAGATTGCTATCTTTCTAAAATATTTAAAAAAAATAGAGAGAGTAATATGATTTACCTTTCTTATACAACAGAAAGTAATGGATATTCATAAGAACTATTGTAGCATAATCTACTAATTGAATACTTTATATCCGAAAAGCTATATCATGAAATACTCTTTCCTTACTCTTTATCTTATACAAAGATATTTAGCATAAAATTATTATTATAGTAGAGGAGAGGAATCTTCATGATCTAATTATTAACTTAACAAATTAATATATTCTAAATTTAATAATAAGAATATTTCCTCGCCAAGCTCATTTGCATTTTCTTCGACGGCTCTAACGCCTCATCTGTGAGCAAAATAAAATTTCACACACTATATCATCTATTACTAATTTCTTTCTTCGAGAGCAATTTGTTTTTGGATAATAGAATAAGGCAACTTTTTTAGGAACCGTTTCACAAAATTCTCAACATCTCTATTTCTTATATTAAATATTTTATACTCCTGCCCCTTCAATTTTTGGGGTAGAGGAAATAAAAATTAGATGGGGCACAGATTCTCCTCGCCATGAATAATGTTCCCTCTGAACTTGAATATTCTTTAGAAAACAGGGAGAGCAATATCAATTTAATTCAGGACTCATTCTTAAATTATTTCGCGACAAGTATTCTACAACCCAATTTTGGTATGATTTTGGATTTAATTTATTACGTATGTCAGTAGTACGATATGATTAATCATTCTTTTACTTATGTAACTCACCGAATTAATGGTTAGACACCTAGCATTTCCATCAAAATGCCACTCTAAATACAAGATTTTTTAATATAAAAATCACGCAAAAAATCAATAGCTACGAAATATTATGATACAAATACAAAAAAAATTATTGTCGGTCTCTCATTTAGAAAAAAAGCAATATACAAACTCTCCAACAAATTAGAATATTCCCATTACAAGGGTTTTCTTATACTAGATACCTCGTGCGCAATTGGATTTTGGGTGTCGCGGGGGTTCCACTACCCGCCACCCGCCCCATACACGGAGCTATATTAGAGAGAAAACGTTCCTACCATTTACTGTTATCCGCTGATCATATTTTTGAGAGCTCATACGAGCACTATAAAATAAGCCAATGATAAATTAGTATATTAATATTTATATATAAGTATAAAGAATAATTATAATTCAATATTATATTAATATTATTTATAAATATAAAAGTTTATTAATATATTATAATATAATTTATAATATATATATATTATTTAATATATAACTATTATAATTAATATATATATAATAATTCATAATTAATCCTGATTAAACATGTATCTAACGGTTTATTTGCTTATACATCTTCATATAGGGATATGACCTATATATATAACTATCTATGAGTATAGGCGGTAAAGATTAGATGGGTATATAATTATGGAGTATATAATAATGTATTCCTATATTTATGCTGTATGTCGTATAGTCACCTAAATATCATCATCACTATAGATTACTAAATATTATTATCACATATATTATAGCAACTAATGGGCCTGATATAAGTATATATATATAATATATTATTATATAGTAGTAATTATATATATATATTCAAATCCCTCCGCGTAGCAGTTGGGTTTTATCTACATGTAAACAGGTAGAAAACAGAAATATTTATATTAATAACTAAAATCATACACGGACTAAGTAGCGTAATCGCAACTCACAATTGTGGGTTCAGTATTTCATGGCTCAGGTTATGATAATTGGAGAATTATGGCCGTTGGATGTACAGATAATCAACCGTTAAATAAATTATTAATACTGATACCATTGACTTAAATTCTTGGCTACATATTCGCGGGAATAGGGGATTTCTGTTTGCATTTATAGCATTAATTTAATCTTGTTTAACTGAATTTTTATAAGCTCCGGTGTGTACAACTATGGATTTTCTGTGGGATTATAGTCTTACCAGGTTATTGCCATTTCGTAGCTGCGAGTCATAAGATGTGTGCACTAACACATCGGTAAATGCGATTACCACGAGAACGTAAGCATATTTAGCAGCAGTTTCTAAAGAAATGAACGTTTAAAAAGGACTATATAAAGTAATGTGGCAGCAAAAACCTATGATGGGAAATGATGCTATAAAACTATTGAGAGTAGAGTTTACTGTTTTTTATTTCACGACTAACAATGAGAGTGATCGTGACAAAGTAATGTTTTTTATTGTTATTTTTTTCGTTTATAACTGAATTTTTTTATATAGTAACTATGACTGTTGATTAATTATAAAACGTGCTGATTAATGAGGTATTTAAGTGAGGTCAGAAGTTATTGCAATAATCATACCTACTATTCACGTTTTTAATCATTATTCAATGAATTCACGAGCACACTTTCTAAAGCAATGTATTCTATTCTTATATAATATTCGAATTAAAAAATCTTACAATTATAAGGAAAAACCTCGCTTGTGAGAGGTTTTTAACCTATAACAATGTAAGAAGTGAACGGAATTTAGGTGAGAATTTAATACTTAGTACTAAATTTCTTGAGTTGGACCTAGGTTTTGGTTAATGAGGTCATTACTGCTTAGATTCGTCATATTAAGCAAAGTTAGGCGACATCGATAGAACTAATTTTCTAATTTTACTTTCTTCTCACGTATTTTCAAGGTCTCTTTGGTATAGAACCTTACTTTTCTAAACTACTTTTATAGCATCTTACACTATAGTCATGTGGACTTCAAAAAGCGCAGGAATCTTGTGAAAAATGTAACGTGATAGACTAACACGGGCGGGCAGCACCACGTATCCATTAGGTGGAGGTATTTGTTATTTAGTTCTGGGTTTATTGCTGTAGAGACATCTCGCAGAGGATATACCTTTTGGAGTGGGGAGTCTGCTGTGCCCGTTAGAGATCGGCCTTTGTGGGTCTTTGTGTTAACCGTTCACTAAGTTATCGGCGTCGAGCCTCGATGATGAAGATGTTGACATCAACAGTGGACAAATATTGACCAAGTAGTCATGTAAATACGTAACTGGTTAGTCCGAGTTTTATAACACCGTACATAAATATGGGGACGCAAATAATTCGTTCCAGTGTATTGAGACAACATCTTCTGTAAAAAGATGCGACATCAGTAGTAATTATTTTCATAAAGGGTTGAAATCTTCAGTTCCATTTCTGTCTCTCTCCCTTCATCTCGTGCTCACCTCAATTGGCGACAGGTTATGCTATGGCACATTTGTTTCATTGAATCTAGGCTTAGAAGCTTCAGGTCTCTCTTGAACGTCTGGAGATCGGGACAATTGCTGATATTTCTCAATTCTCTCCTGTTCAGGCTATCTCGCACTTCTATCTCCCTCTCTCTCTCACCGAACATCAGTCTCTCATGCGTTTTCACAAGATCTTCAGTCATCCAAGAAATCAATACAGGATGCTCACCTGATCACCTCTCTCTCGGTGCTGTCATTTATTTTGAGTGTGCTTCTTGTTCTCACGAAAATTGGTGGTTTTTTCAGTCGGCCAAAGCTAAGTGACTAACTTGTCAAGATGTTCAGTAGTAAGGCTGATTTCATGACGCTTAACTCATAAATGTGAAATAAATTGGAGCTCACCGTAAAGTTTCACGTTCCACTTTTGAGAATGTAAGTAATAGATACACAACGATTGATAATTAATTTTAAAAATTGTAACCCCAGTAATTAGAAAAAGGAATTTGGTGGGGTCTTACGAAGGCGGTTCACCTGAGATATAATAGATTAGTAACGAAACACGAGATGAACTCGCCAAGTTTGATTAAACGAGAATCATATTAATTTATGAATCCATCCTCTAGTATGGATATTAGAATAAAACTGAGTATGGTAAAGAGGAATAATACTAATAATTATGATAAGAACAATAAATTTATAGAAAACTTTTTCTTCGTATATTCTTCTTTAGCAATCCCTTTTTATTGGATCACAGATATAACACTAATATCTTTTTTATGCAAAACTCAATAACAAGTAAAATGTGTATATATCAATCAAGTTCGAAAAATTTTCTAAGTCATATATCGATATAATTTATATATTTTTGGAACCAGTCTTCGCTGGGAAGAATCTATTCTTCAGAACTAAATTCACTTTTTTCTCACGGTTTTCACGGTTATTCACTATTAATCTTCATTATTGAAAAAAATATTTTTTAAATCATATATCTATTAAGATAATAGAGGCTTTGAGCTCAAATTCACTATATTGATGGGGACTTTGTATTATACCCAGCTTTTTCTGACACTCGATAATTTATTATCCACACAATATTAACCTTATGCGGTGTACACCAGGAAGGGTAAGGGTTTACTAATGAACGTCACATCATTACTTACACCAAATCATCCTCAGTCTAAGTAAAATAAGTTCACTGTTAATATAAAAACTACAATATTCTGTTGTGTATATAAGTTACATTTTTAATTTATTTACACTTGAAAGCAGGGAGTCAGTGTCGTGTCAGAGGCTAATGCACTTATCCATTTCACCCCGATTTTGGGACGAAGGAAGCCCAATCGCAAGAGTTTAGGGTCAGTGTAGGGCACTTTGGTCTATCTGAGGGTTATGGACCGCTCAATCTCAGTTGGGTATTATGTTCTCTAAATAATAAAAACAAAATTAAAACTCATGTGCAAGTTTTTAAACTATATTAAGAAAAATTTAGTTTACATAGATACACATAACCTTCTTAGAGGCTGTTGAGTACAGCCTTTCTTTTAACAGCTTTTATCTCAATAATGAGTTCAAGCTTCACAATTTTTAAACATCAGTTTTAAAGCCATTATCTTTTAGTTTCAATAATTCAGTATATATAAATATAATATATATATATATTATACTATATACTATATATAGTATATATAGATAGTATATATAGTATATATATTAAGTTATATATTAGTATATAGATATTAAATATGAGTAATAATATTTAATATAATATACACACGTATTCGGAATTATTTAAAAATAATACACATGCAATATGTGTGTGTGGTGGTGGTGTGTGTGTGTGATGAGAGAGAGAGAGAGAGAGAGAGAGAGAGAGGATGAGGGGAGAGAAGAGAGACGAGAGAGAGAGAAAGGAAGAGGAGAGAGAGAGGAGAAGAGAGAGAGAGAGAGAAAGGATGAGAGCCAAGAGATCTACATTCGTTACACTGAATCTGGGTATCTAGAAGACTAAACGAGTTATTAAAGCAAATGGCTTCGACTTTAATCTAGTTACTTGATCTCGTAATTTCCACAACTGAATAACTTATAGGACAAAATTCTAAATTGATTAAAAACTGAATAAAAAACAATAAAATGTTGTAATTTTTAGGATGTTATTATATATCAGTTTATTAGTAAGGAAAAATACAAAAATCTTGAGATTGGGAATGGTCTGAGCAGATCAATTCATCCTATGACGCTAGGTTCCACTGTATATATAGTAGTTTATAGGTAATATAGATATATATATATATATTAATATAGTATATGATTAGGATACTAAGTAGTATAATAAAAGTATGTAAGAATTAAATATATCTTTACTATATATTAGTAGATAGTATATATTAATACTAATATATAATTATATATATAATATATATATATATATTATATATATAGTATATATATATATTAAGGCCTTTAAAGAACGCTAACAGAGAAGAAAACAGAAGTTATCATTAATGAATCAAATGACTTAAATTTTTGCAAATGAATAAGTGTAAAAGAGAGAGGGGGAAGCAAAGAAAACAAAGAAAAGGAAAAACTTGAAGAGAGGGAGAAAGAGGAGAGAGAGAGAGAGAGAGAAGAGAGAGAGAGGGAGAGGGAGAGAGAGAGAGAGAGAGAGACAGAAGAAGAGAAAAAGAGAAATATGAGAGAGAGATGAAGCAGAGAAGGTTGGAAGCCGAAAAGAGAAGGAAGCAGGAAGAATGATGTAAATTTCATTAAATAAACATAAATGCCTTAGATCGTGTTTGGTGGTGTACTATTTCTAAATTTAGAAAAAGATTATGCTTGCACAAAAATATATAATCATGAAGATGAGAAATCAAGCGTCTGTTTTTCTATTATATTGTGTCAACAACAACAACAACAACAACAACAACAACACAACAACTACAACAACAACAACAACAACAACAACCAAAACAACAAACAACAACCCTACTAACAACAAACCAACAACAAACAACAACAACAACAACAACAACAACAACAACAACAACAACAACAACAACAGTAGTAACAGAGTCATTTTGGACTACGGTCGCTTTTACCCCAACCTTGACCTTGGACTTTTTTGACCTTGACCTTTTGCCCAATTTTTTTACTGCCCTTGACCTTTTTGAGCTCGAATTTTTACTGACCTTGTACCCTTTTGGGCCTAGGACCTTTTTTTTGGCCTTTAGGGGAAAAAAACCTTTTTTCGACCCACCTTTTGGTCTTCATGGGTCAATTTTGGCCCACGTATTGTTTCGGCAACCCTAATTTTTGGCACCCTAATTTTTTTTGGGACCCCAAATTTTTTTCGGCAACGCTGATTTTTGGCAACTTTCGAAGAAGGGTTGCGCCAAACGGTTGCGTAAGCAACCGTTGTACGTATTGCCCCCCCCCTATTTTACGCCCCCTAATTTTTCGACCATGGTCAATTTTTGCCCACGGTAATTTTTGATCTTCATTTATGAGGGGCTTAGCCCTATTTTTTCGATGTCTTAACCTTTTTCTTGTCCTTCCCCTTTGCTCACAAAGCTTGACAGATACCATGGGTCAATTTTGACCCACGTTAATTTTTTGTCCTTCATGGGTTCAATTTTGACCCACGGTAATTTATTGTCCTTCCTTTAGGGGCTTAGCCTTTTTTGATTGTCTTAACCTTGTTTGACCATTGATATTTAGGGCCTGAACCTTGCCATATACCATGGGTCAGTTTTTGCCCACGCCACGCCAATGTTCTGGCCACTCGTGCCCCACCCGTCAGCATTTTCGTTCCTATTGAACGTATGTATGGAGTCTATCCTAACTTGAAAACACACACACAACCACCCACCCACATGCACACACACACAACACAACACACACACACACACAACACAACACACACACACACACACATTCACTATGAACTTATACACACATTCACTATGACACTTGACATTTACCCATATACACGTTCATTTACACTTATAAACACGTACAAACACACTGCCAACCCTTTGGTCGTCCATGGGTCAATTTGACCCACGGTTAATTTTTTGTCCTTCCTTTAGGGACTTAGCCCCTTTTTTGATGTCTTAACCTGTTTGACCATGAAATTTCAGCCTTGACCCTGCCATATATCATGTGTCAATTTTGACCCACGCTACTTGATGGATTTTGATGGTTCCCAATCACCGTAAGAAGTCTCTAGTGATGTTCTATTAGTGTTCTTATGATTTTCATGAGTTACCAGGTGAGTGCAATGTGAGTGCCATGAGTGCCAATGAGTGCCAAGTGAGTGCCAATGAGTGCAAGTGAGTGCCAATGAGTCAGTGAGTGCACAGATAAGTGAGCCTATGAAGGTGAGGTGCGCCCAACCAAATAAGGTGCTAGATCTGAGGTTGCCATTTGATCTTTCGAAAGCTCCGCGTCTGAGGTCCTAGAATAGCCCTGAATATGGGTTGGTCTACTTGGATAGAGCATAGATGTGTAGGTAAGGTTGATTCGCGTAAATGATTAGTGGTTATATTACAACATAAGCTGCTGAGGATGCTTTCACTTACTAATGAGTTAGATCTTTTTCTATCACAGTGGTTATAAGCCTAGTTATATTATATATACTGAGTTATTATAATAGTATATATTATTATATATAAGGTTATATATTAGTATATATATCTATTATATTATAGTTTATAATAATTACTAGGTGCTGCCACACAACATACACTATAACACTTAGTACACACATATTCCTATGAACACTTAATACACACTTGACACTTAGTTAAAGACACTTACACAATCTCCATCATGACACAAGCGTGTACATTTATTGAAACCCTCTATACGCCCACGTGTACACTCACACCCACACACAGCAGATAACACTTGTGGTAGGGAATACGGTTGACATCACACCAGCACTCGATTATTTGTTAGGAATAAGTCCAATTCAGACGAAGTTGGATGCCTTCAACATTGATGCCTCAGCAATAAATGCCTCAACTTGATGGGCCTCATGATTTTGAAGTATTCAGGTCTTTGATGACTCATTACGTTTGGAGCATGACGTCATCTTGGTGATGTACCGATGCTAATTATCGATGATTCAATCTTTGATGAAATCAATCTTTGATGGCTCATCTCTACACTACATCAAAGAACAGAGTTAAATATTGATGTCTTCACCCTTAGTTCACAAGCTAACCATCGGGCGGTGACATGCGAACATTCCGGGCGAGAGACTGCCAACTGCCGGGCCCGCACCGCGAGTGCGACAGTCGCCGCGTGACCGACCCCGCTGAGACGCCGTCGGCCGCCGTCCGGCATGCCGCGTCCCGCGCCGCCGCGTTGTGCCCGAGCTGCGCACGATACTTACCCGCCCGCGCGACGTGGCGCCGCGCAGGCGCAAATAATCCCGCAGAAAATATGAAAAAATAGAGTATGATACTAGATTAGGGCGGGTGGCAGTCATTGGCAATGATGCTGATAAGTATTACATGGAATGTTATGAACTATTGTTTATTTTTCCATAATGTAAAGCCCTATTTGTTAAAGAAAAAAACCAAAATTTTTTATTATAAAACATGCGAGAGCAGAACCTAAAAACTGGTAGATTCTCAGTTCAGACCGTATTATTTAACACATTATATTTATTAACAGTTATTTTTTAACTTAATACTTTTTACTTAATAACTTTTTAATTTATCAAATTTTTAAAGAAAATTGTATGTAGAAGAAAAAATCCAGAGTTCCTGATATATAATCATTTTATTTTGATCAGAGCTACTAACGAAGATATTTTATATAAATAACGATAACTCATTACATACTTAAAGCAGTAAATCAGTAAAATCAACCCAGTCGTTACCTAAACCCTAAGGGATTAGTATGCTTTGTAGTTTTACTGCTTTACTGCTTTAACTTTACTGCTTTTTTTATTGCTTTAACTCACTGCTTTAACCTTGCTTTAACTCCCACAATACATTACATATCCTTAAAGCACGTAAATCAGTAAATCATAGAGGTGTTACCTAACAACCCTAAGGGATTAGGTATGGCGTTTGTTTTAAACTCTGCTTTATATGCTAGCTTTAACTTTCTGCTTTACTCCTGGCTTTAACTCACTGCTTATCTTATTACTGCTTTGAAAACCTCGCAATACATTACCACTGTTATACCTTAAAGCAGTAATCAGTGAAATCCAATAGAGGTGTTACTAATCACCTAAAGGGATAGTATGCTTTTTGTTTTTTACTTGCTGTTGGAATTTTAACTTTCTGCTTTTACTGCTTTAACTTTCTGCTTTGACTGTTTAACTTCTGCTCATTACTGTTTTTAACTTTTCTGCTTATTACTGCTGTTAACTCATATGTTTTACACCTGCTTTATAACCTCATATAGTTTTAACATTACCATACCTGTAAATCCAGTAGTAATCAAATTAGATGGGTGGGACCTCAAACTCAGAGGGGGGATTAGCTAGTGCTTTTGTCAATTTAGCAGGCTCGCGTGTAGCGTGGCGTTTAACATACCATGTTTGTTAATCTGCTTTATGAGACTGCATGATGTTTAACTGGCGTTTAACTCATATGTTTGTTACTGCTTTGAATCTCATATGTTTTTACTGCTTTTAACTCATATATTTATTAACATTATGTTGTTGTTATTTTGTTAATACTTTTTTTTAGTTTTATTATTATTTTTTATTTAATATTTTATTCTTATTATTTTATATTTTTATTCATGTTTATTTTATATTTATTTATTATAGCTTAGTGGTTTATTTAGCTTCGATAGAGGTATATTTTGTTATTATATTAGGGTTTTAGGAACGCACATACACAACATCTGCACAATTTACTTACAGCACGAGATTTTAACTTACATCACCGACAGATTTTATCTGTACACAGATCATCAGCAGATTTACTACTACTCACACACAGCACAAGGGTGCTGGTATTTTGATTCGAGTTGTGTAGCGGAGCATGGTAGCATGCACACACACTCCGCAGTTAAGTCCTTAACGCAGGAATCAAAGTAGATGTGTGAGCGGGTGTCATCACAGGACCACACTCAGCTATACAACATAAAGACTGTATAATTTAAATATAACAATCCATTTTGTTTTAATTAAAGCACGTACAATTATATTACCCATGAGACATCTTACATTTACACTTATATTCACGTACAAACACACACATACAAAGGCATCACACACAACACACCACACACACTTTACACTTATACACACGATTCACTATGACACTTACACACACAGTTCACTATGACACTTACATTTACGCATATCCGTAGACACTTACATTTACACTTATACAGCACGGCGTCCACATCTGACAACCAAAACTTACAGCTTAAAATACAGGCCATTTTCTCATGCTGGTGATCGAGCTACTAGCAACGACTATTACTCTGTGAATACCACTGACATTTGACCCACAATAGACAACTTACTTTCACTTATACTCACATATCAACAGATTACTTACACGTAAACACTCATCAGGCAGATTTACTTACATCACACAGATTTACTTCACTCACACACACACACACACAAACAACGCACACTCAACTTACACATATAACGTAGTGCAATTTTATTTAAAACATTTTTGTTTTAATTAAACACGTGAATATTATTACCCATTCAAATATAACTAAAATTATTTCAAAGTTTCTTTAAAACTTCTATTAATAAAGTCAACATGTAATTCCTTTGAACAAAGAATTATTATTAACTGTTTAAAACTTTTTGTTTTATAAAATTTTAAAACTATCAAGTTTTAAAATAACTTTTACTAAATTTTATGAATATTTATAATAGAAATAACATATATTTCTACGTGCCTTGAAAAGCAATAAGTCATGGTAAATCAGGTTAGGTCAGTAAGCCCTAGAACCTCCTACCCAAGCTATAGCCATAATCCGTTTTTTTGTTCAGGTTTTGACCTTTTGTAACGGTGGAAGCCCTCCCCTATGTATCTTAAGAAAACAGGCGCATAGAATAATACCAATTGTTTTAGGCCATAGTAATAAGTATGAAAAATAATGCGAAAATAAGGTTCTTCTCTGCTAAGGAGGGTACACATGTTATTTTTTATGTAAATTTCATTTTAAGCTTTTTTTATTTAAAAATAACAATTATTACATTTTATACATTTATATTATTCGCTCGGATGTTTAACTAAAAAATAATTTCAAAGTTTATTTTAAATAATACGATTTTCTTATTAATTATTATTAATATTATGCTATGTTACATTTGACAATCCCATCCACGGAGAAAAACACATCACAAATCCGCACGTCCTTACAGATACAAACTGACCTACATCTCTGTAAAATGTGTTGAACTAACTACTTTAGGCTAATTTTAGGAAAATCCTTTTTTTGGTATCCCAGGCGATTTAGTCCTATTCCAGGTCAAAATTATATTTTCAACTGACCATTCTTTTTCTGTAAAATGTGGGTCAATAACTAACGGTTTAAAGGCTAAATTTAGGCTAAATTTAGGATAAGCCTTTTTTGTATCCATGCGGATTTAAGCCTAATAGCACGTCTCAGAGGTCAAAGGGTTCAATGCAGTAATCGTAGGGACATAAGTACGAATCATTGTGGTTTATTGGGTGGATATTACTTGTGGTTAATAAATTTATATTTCAAACTGAAACATTAGTCTGGGATGTGCTTCTGGTTTAGGGTATCCTTTGAGCAGTTAAAGTGTAACATGTTTTACTCTGTTACGATTGTGAATTGGTCGGAGGTAATGTCCTTATCCCTCTAATGACCTCGTATAGTGATTGGTTCGAGTATATTATTTTAGCTCGTCTTTTGAAAACTATAACTTGGTGTTCTTGTAACTGTGGGTAAATTTGAGCAAGGTGTGGTTTTATTATCCTTTTAGACCGCCAACTCATTTTACAATCATAGTCATTTTAGCTGTTCAGCGGTGCACAGCTAATTTAGAAATTGATTATTTAAATGTTTTATTTTTCCTAAAGTGTATATCATATTTATAAGTAAATACTTCATTGAGGAATAGTATATTAATTTACTAGAATGATAGGATAATATAATTCACTAGATTATAGGTAACCGTGCACGTGAAGCAAAATACGCAAGGAGCGGCCCGCTAAGCGCGACCCGGTGCGGAACGTAGCTGCATGAACCAAAGCCGGCGGTAATTATTACTGGGGATTATCGCGTTCTCGCGAAAATATTGTTCTTTGATACGCCGTTGTAAAACTTCTCATTCCATCTCATGGTTTTGTGTCATTATTTTCGAAATATACGGTTTGGCGTATATATGGAAATCGGTTCAAATTTATTTCTTTACTGTGAGACATGTTTTAATTTTTATTTGATAGTAAAGTGTTTGTAGTTTATGATAGTGTATGAGTATTGCTTGTAATAAAGTCATTTAGTTCTTGTAAAAGAAAACACATTTTGGTTTTGTAAAGAGAAAGCAGTTGGTTTATTTAGTGGCCTAGTACTAAGTTTTAGGAAGTGTCTTGAGGTGAAGTAGAGCTCTTAACAAAAGTTAAGCTACATCGGCTGTGACGTAAGCGCCATGTTCTTTTGTGGTTGTGGCCATTGTAGAAGAAGTCCTGTGATTAGCTTTTAGGAATGCTATAATTAAACAAGTTTTATTATGCCTTAAAGTGATTAGCACGCTATAACGACAGTGGATGTAGTTAAATGTATAGCTAAGGTTATGTCATGTTCCTCAGGGTCCTTGGTTCACAGGTGTGTGCTCTTTAACGTATTTTAATCTCTAGGCTGCATAATATTGTCATTGCAAAGTTATGGAAAAAAGTTGTTATTATAATTATCTAAAATATATTACATAAATTAATATTGTAAAAATTAATTATAATACAGCAATGTTGTTACCATGCTAATAAAGCGTGGTGCCCCGGATCATTGGTACAAACCGTGAATTTCTCTTTATGGATTCTATCGTATTGGTATCGTAATATCATTATAACTTCAAAAATTTCCTCGAGGTATTATGGTTAAGGTTCATACCTCTATCGTTTTATGTGAGTTGTTCAGATGGATGGTTCTTGTATTCTGGTCTCTACTGGACGTGGGATGGGGACGACGAGTGCTGAGCTGTGTGTGGGAGTAGTTATGCATTCGTGCACTGTTTGGGCTTTTTAATACAAACATGATATAGCCTAGGCAACTTAAATAAACTAATGCGTGCGTTTGAATCATGTGCATATCATGGAGTGGTGGTTGTATAGTAGGTCGTAAATATACCTTGATACAGTACACACACGGTAATATTATAAACATACTGAGGATGGAACGGTGTCCCAATAAGATTAATCAATCCTCTAGGATGTATTGCATATCTACCTGACGTTGCGTTGTGTTGGGTTGTACTGAAAAATAGTCAACGCCCCATATTCTTTGCAGTAACCAGTGCCGTAGTAATAGTTACGCTGTCCGGCGGGTTCATTGCGTCGGTGTTCCGGCAGCGCGGGTCGCTGCTTGCGGGCGCTTCTCTCGGAGTGGTGTGTTGCGCTTGCACGTGATTACTACTAATCTAGTGGTATAGTAAATTATAGATATCGTATTCTTAGTGAATTTAATTATTGGCCGCTCATGTAGTCTGATTATTGTATTCGGAATAAAGATGATGAGTAGTAAGCCAACTTAGTAAGAGATATGAGATACTACTTTTAATACAAAGGTTCAGGGAGCGAGTAACTTGGCCTACCACACACGTATGTCGAATTCCGGTTGATAGAACAAATGAGGGGTGATGGAGAAAAATGAGTTGGGTCTATATGGGTAAAGAATACGGAGGTTGTGCGATAACAAGATGTTTTGGTTTAACTTCGTCTTGTTAATTTTCAAAAGACGTATAAGTAATAATTCATCGACCAAGTGTCAGGATAAGGAGGCATACGAGGTTCGTCATAAGTAAGGTAGGATAAGGATTACTGTCCGACAACTCACAAGTAAGCTGAGACATTTCCTTCTTAAAACGTAAGAAAGGATCTAATATCCTGGATTCTTTTGGAAGGTCTGTGCTATTGTATTTATAAAGAGTAATAATAATGAACAATATTTCTTGTCTATACTGGAATTACCTTTTGACCTGGTATTTAGGCTGTAAATCCCGCATGGGATAACAAAAAGGCTTAATCTAGTAAAGGGTTATTAGTTGTATAGTGTCCCTAGAATTTAGCGGCCTAACGTAGTTATATGTGTGTCACAGCCACATTGTTACAGAAAAAGGTCAGTTTAAAATATATTTTGACCTGGGGAATTAAGGCCCTAAATCTGCCCGGTAACAACAAAGGACTTATCCTAATTGGAGGCCTAGATAAGTCAGTGGTATTTCAACACTGCGATTTTTAACAGGAAGAGAAGGTCAGTTTCGTAGTCTGTAAGGAAGGGCGGGATTGTTATGTGTTTTTCTACGTGATTGGAATTGTCAATTGTTACCTAGATATATAATAAATAATGATACATCAAGAAAGAAGTGTATTCCGTTGGAGTTTTATCCAAATACTTACAAAGCCAATTAATCTTTTAGTTAACATCGAGCGATGATAATATAAATGTAAGTGAATAATTGTTTAATTATTGTTGTTAGAGAGTAAATTGAACGTGGCTGTAGAAGTGAGGCCTATAGTTTGATACTTAAAATACATGTTACTTTGCGTTTGATATGCGAAGAGATAAGATTACTTTATTTGTGTTATGTTTAAGTGTAATAGCTATTGTTATTTATCGTTAGCTATTGTTAGTTTAAGGCGATCGTGACCCTTGTATATGAACATAACGATGGGGATGAGCTGCGTGTAAGAGGGTGCTAGGGGGCTGACCTACTGATTTACTGATTTATTGGCTTAGGGTATATAGAAAAAATATATGTTTATTAATAAAAATTTCAATAAAAATTTATGTAAAGAGTTTATTTATTGAAACTATAGTTATAAATAATTTATAACATTAAAGGCCGGACACACTAATAATAATAATAAATGTTGTTCAAAGATAATGATTGATTGTTTGTATAGAAGTTTTAAGAAACTTTGAAAATAATTTTTTAGTTCTATTTGAATGAGTAATATGAATGTACGTGTTTAATTAAAACATAAAATTGTTTTTAATTAGAATTGATAGGTTAATTGTGTAAGTGAGTGTGCGTGATGTGTGTTGTTGTGTGTGAGGTGTGTAAGTAAATCTGTGTTGTGTAAGTAAATCTGTGTGTGGTGTTTATTTCTTTAAAGTAAAATTTACCGTTAAAGATAGATTTATATATATAAATATTGTAATTGAATTATAAATGATTTATCTATATGTAAATGTCTATTTGTAAGTGTCATAGTGTAAATAGTGGCATGTATATTAGTGTCATAGTGAATCGTGTAGATAATTTATGGTACATAGATGATATGTGTGAAGTGTGAAACAGCGTTTGGGAGTATAAGTGCTAATGTAATGTTAATGCTCTATTGGGGCTTATAGGTGTGGTTAGGTGTCAGAATATTGTGATATGATGTGTGAAGTGTCATAGTTGAATTGTATTATAAAGAAGTTAGAGTGAGAAGTGTGTAAAGTAAAAGGTAGATATGTAGTATGTAGTGATCGTGTGATGTGTTTGCGCGTGTGTAGGTGTGGGATGGGGAATGGTGATGTAGGTGCATATTCAAGTTAGAGAAATAGGATCGCAGTTTAAGCATAACGTTACAAGTTATGGTAAAGGAAATAAATGAATGGAGAAACAGCAAGGAGAGTGGAGCATCGCGGGACAAGAGAGATGAATAGAGCGAGAGAGGACGAGAGGAGAAGTGAACCCATGGTGATGATATAGATGGACAGAGTGAGGGACCAAAAATATCAATGGTGAGAGAGAACAAGAGTAGAGCATCCAGAAAGAGGGGCTAGAGTACCTAAAGAAAGGACAATAATTACCAGGAGGAGGGGTAACAAATGACGCCATAAAGGACAAAATTACGGTGGGTCAAAAATTGGACCCGGGGTATATCTGTCAAGCTTTGGAGCAAGGGGAAGGACAAAAAGGTTAAACGTGCAAAAGAAGGGCTAACCTAGAAAATGAAGATCAAAATGATACCGTGGGCAACAAATTGGAGACCCATGGATATCCGAAAAAATTAGAGGGGGCGTAAAGGAGGTAGAGGCAACACGTAACAAGAGTTGCTTACGAACGGTTTGGCGAGCATACCCACTGTCTTCGAAAGGTGCAAAATGAGGGAGTTGCAGAAAAAATAGGAGAGAGTGTACAAGAGAGTTAAGAGGGATTGCAAAAAAATTAGGGAGTTGACCGCACAAAAATTAGAGGTGGTGCCAAAAAAATTAATGGGTACTCAAAAAATTTGGGTTTCTCAAAAAATTAGGGGGTTACTCAAAAAATTAGGGTCTCAAAAAATTAGGTTCTCACAAAAATTGAGAGGGAGTTGCCATTGAGAAAAATTACCAAGGGTGCGGCAAAAGAGAATACAGAGTGAGGTACGTGGAAGGAATTAGGTCGAAAAAAAGGTAAAGACCCAAAAAGGTAAAAGGCCCAAAAAGGTCAGGCAAGGAAAAAGACAAGGCCAACAAAGGTCAAGGCCCAAGAAAAATAGGTGAAGAGTCAAAGAAACGCGTCAAAGAGGAATAAACAAAAAGGTCAAAAAGGTTCAAAAAGGTCAAGAAGGCAGGGTGGGGTCATTTGCGTCCGAGAGAATCCCGCCTACTAGCTAAACGGGGAACAAAACTGATGAAAAGTTAAAAATGAGTATATGCGACGTTTTACAAGATTAAAGAGCCCTTGATTAAAAACGAAAATAAGCAAATCATTTTATAAGGGAAATGATAAATTGAAATGAATGTTTTAAAGTAATTTTATATGAATATTATATTATGAAAAAAAAATGCATACTTAATATAGAATTGATGTCAGGCGGAGATTACAAAAATGTGATGGTGAATCTAACGGATAATTATTTATAGCATTTGTCTGAAGGATATTGAGTGGGTGACGGGAGATGGGCTGAGTGCAGACGGCGAGGTATAGGAAACGGGATAAGAGGATGAACGATGAGTGAATGGGAGAAAGAAGGCTAGAAAACCGAAAGACAACAGCACAGCTAGATTTAATATATATGTATATAGGATAGACTTTAATAAATGGGAGAAGTAATGAATGATGGTGAGTCAGCACAGGAAAGATATGTGAGCGAATCAGCGCGATATACGTATAAGAAGAGAAGTAAGAGATTAAGAGAGTAAGTATAAGTGAATAGTAATAGAGTAAGAGAAGAGAGAAGGTAATGAAGGAGATAGATGAAAGTATAGAATAGATGAATGAAGAAGTGTAGAGATGAGATAGAAGTATAAGATAGAAGATAAATGAGAGAGCAGATAGGCATTGAAAGTGATACTCCTGACGCTAATTTGATAACAATCCATGACTCCTGTTACGGGGTACAGTGAGTATAATATAGACTTATAAGATATATGGAGAGCGCAGAATAGTACTCTGATATGGGGAGAGAGTATGAGAGATCCTGTTCGAAGATGCCGTTGAACAATGAGGAATTATGTTAATTAACGGTTGATCTGTAGTGGAAGAAACATATAATTATGAAGAGAGAAAAATAAAAAAAATAATATAGGATAAAAAGAGATAGTAGATACTGTTTAGATGATTGATATGGTAACTGACAACTGGCTGAAAATAGAGACTATGTGCGAAGCGTTACTGGTAGACGAAGTGGTAGGAGAGAGTTTCTTTGAGATCAAATCTTCACATTGAACCAAATCATTGTAAAAAAAAAAATGAGAGAGTAAAATAATAAATTGTAATGAGGTTTTATAGACTTGCATACTATCAAAAATAGGGATACTCTTGTGGCAAGTGTTAGTGACAATAATGTGGTTGAGGGGTGTTATGAACTTAAATTTACAATGTATGTCCATTGTGGTCGAGTAGGAAGGTGTGTAATGAATAAATTGGCGTAAGTAAGGTGTCGTACCTATGGCTGTTATCTTATCATCAGATATAAGGATGTGGTGAGGGAAAGATATTATTTTAGAGAGGTTATGAGTTCAGCGTAAGAGAGTGATGAATGTTCATGACTAGAGAATGAGAATGAAAGAGAGTCGGAAGGATGCTCTGCTTATTTGTACGATGTAGATTTTATTCTTTTGGTGTGGCTGAGAGGGTGAGAGGAGAGTTGAAGTCATGATATAAAGAGGATACCGTCCGGATTATGACTAACGAGCATATTATGAAGGTTATTATTAAAATCATGTATTAAGATGAATTTGTAAATAGTAAGTGCTTGGATAATATCTAATGGATCCGGTAATGTGTTTAAGTTCATTATTCACTCAGATTTCTGCAGGCACCAAAAAGTGTAAATGCTGACAATCAAAAAAGTTCGGTCAACAAAAGTCTTCTGCTTTCATACGGATTAACGTAATCCTTAAATCGTTTTTGGGTAGTTATTCAATACAATGAAGACATTTTTAACTCTATATTCTTACTATCAGAAATTTAAAATAATAAATGAATGGAGTTTGATGCGAGGATATGGCATGAAAGAGATGAATCGCGGTAAGCACACTAGAAAGTGGCAATAATGGGAGTGGCTCCTAGACTTAATGGAAAAAGAGTAAAAATGGATATGATTTGTATCTTCGATAGCAAATTTAAGTTTAGCTGAAAAGCAAAAATCACAATGGACAAAAAACTTATAATATGAAATCGATAATAATGGATAAATAGATGAAGCGATAGTAGCTAATAATAATAATGAGCAGTTAATTTATAATGGAAATATAATAATAAATAGAACAATAGATAAAACAATTATTAATGGTAAGAATATGAATAACAGCATAATAAATGTCCCGTAAAGTAGTTGCCAATTGATGAATTTATCGTATAACGCCAAAGATAAATATGATTATGAGGAGACTGTGAATGCTGGTGTCTGGTGACGAGAGGCAATCCTTTTAAAAAATTGTATTCAATTACCGATTGTCCCGGTGAGGATGGTCTTCAATCTTTTCCCGGTCATCACTGAATTATCGGGTCTTATGATCTTATTGTTGACATGAGTTCTTCTGATCTAGAATTTAATAATTGTTCTCTCAGCACTGTGATAAAGATCATATTTTGATCTAATTCTTCAGTTATTTAAACGCTCTATTCTGTAAGGGAGTCTGTTCATTGTGAGGAGTATTCTGAAATAGAAATCAAAAGGATCCATAAGCTTACTTGCAATTAACAATTACAGGTAGAATTGCAATACCAGAGGTGAGCAACGTTCATGAAAGTTAAGTAAATGATGACGAATATAAAAAATTAGACCTTATAATAACAATAGGATCAGAGTACAAAATAAGAAAAAAATATAGTTCCAATGAAAGAAAAAAAATCAATATGAATACATAGGAAAATGATTAAAAAAACTTCGCAATTTCAAATTAGAAAATATATGAAACAACATTTCGACATTTTTATTATAAGACTAAAATCATATTGATTTTTATTCACTATGAACCAAGTTTCTTTGGATAGCATTTGAATTTGAAATTTAGCGAATCGTAATTTTAATTCAAATGTATTAGATAAGGAAGTAAGTGAACAGTTTTTTCATTTTACACAATAATAATATAATAATATAATATAGATAATATAATAAATAAATAATATATAACAAATATATTAAAAAAACATTTGGTAACCCTTCGACTAAAGCTGATGGAGGCTCAGAGCTATAATACAATCTTGGTCCCTGAAGAGAAACGTTATTTTTCTCCACATGAACCAAGCAACTAATTGTATGGCAATACAAATAATATGTATTGAATATAATGGCCTACGTTGGGTAAATATAGATACTATCACATGTAGATGATGTGAGCTGGGTTTGTTGGATACATGCATATGTCCCATATAAGGTTAGTTGTTAATTGTGTGTAGGTCGGCGATACTGTTCTGGTCGTAATCCCGCAAAGATAATTTCAGAATTTCAAATAAGAAAGTTCAAAACACTTGCCAAGATAACTGTGATATAATATCTGATTCGAATAAGATCCAATTAGTTATGCAGAAATATTTTAGATTTCTTTTGTTCTTAAAGTTTAGAAATATTCTGTTTAAAGTACTTTTGACTGATTTGTTAGTAAGTAGTTGTACATACTTTCCCACATTATATTCAACGCCTTAATATGATTGCCAAAATGTTCAGTAAATCGGGTGAAGTTCTTTAAAATACTTTAAATTTTATAATCAAATATTTTATCTAAGATCGAGTTTTTTTAACCATAATGTTAACATATTTCGCAATAATTGGAAATTGAATAAAAAGAATCTTTAATTAAATTACTTAATATAAAAATCCATAGGTTTATCTAATTTCACTCCTACTTCTGAAATCACTTATAGCCTATAGCAGAGTTGTTTTCTTTGTTTACTTGACTCACAATATAATTGGAGAGATCTGTCAGTGTGAACTCCTTAATTATTGGTCTATATTCCTTGACATTGATATGGGAATAGATCATTACACCCATTTGGTTCAATAAAGTTACTGTGCAACATTCAAGAGTTTAGATTCATGTAAAAAAAGCTCCTATCGGGGGACCATGAGACTGTGTGTTCTTTGAAACTAGAAATTTTTCGGAAGCCGATCGTGTAAACATTGCAAACGTTATTCTCTGTAAGATTCGCCCAATTTCTTACCGATAGATTTAGATATTTATCATCGTTAATGGTAATTGTTGTGGGTTCTCGAGTGAGCGCGTCCTTGGAGTGGATTGGACATGTTCTAAATCCTGAGGTTAATTAATCTTTAATAACTCTGGGCAAAGTAATGGACTTTTCCATTCAATGCTATAACTCTACTTCCCCATTTATACGTTCTGTCTTCGCAATTTTATTGTAAAAAATTAAATTTTCTAGTTCATAAACTCATATGCCAATTATACATTTAGTTATTAACATTCATATTAGTAATGAAAGAAAAACTATGAAATGAATTAGATGAGAAAATGTATATTCAAACATTATTTGTGTCAGATGTTTGTATACTTAGGCCACCCCATGTATGTGGGGTAAATCATCATGTTTAAGAGTTTGAAAGAATTTGTTTTAAAAGAGAAATTGACTCTGTTAATAGAGACTAATGGGAATACAATTCAAGACAATTTAACGAGATAGAGAAAAGGATGCTTCAACATCCTTTATATATAAAAGTAAGCGACAGGTGATCAATTTATCTAGACAGTAGTAAGGTCTAGATTTATTTTATAACATAATACCAGTATATATATATATAATAATATATATATATTATATAATAATATATATATATATTATATACCGTAATACTATATAATATATATAATTATATATAATAATATAATAGTAATATAATAGTTATATAATATTATATATATATATATATATATTCAGGATATAGTATAGTATTATTATATATCTATATAAAATTCTATATAATATAACTATATTAATTATATACATAGGTAATATATAATACTACTATAATATATTTCTTAAATAACATGATATATAATATTTATTAACCTTATATCCTGAGATTCTGAATCAGGTTTATTCATGAGTAATATTTAAAATTCTTCAGTTTCAAGTTAATTTCAGATGACATTGGAGTAGTTAATAAATAATCTTTCTCACAATTACTAACCACGCTATAAAAACAGAAAAAATATATTTTGACATTTATATATATAGTAATTTAACAAAATAATCCAAAGAATTTGAAAATCAAATTATCAATTATTTTTATTTTCACTTCTGTTGTCGTTTAAATACTGGATAAAAAAATCTTATGAAGAGTGTGCCTTTTGTACTATGATAGTGTAATTTAAAAGTTTATGTAAGAACTCACTCACCTTTTATTTACTATAGTAAAGATTAATAATGTTTTGTTCAGCACGTTAATATCACTAGAAATAAGTTGGTTGGTCAGATGACATCCTCTGCGTTGTTTAATCTAAAATTAACTGAAGAACATTTCAAATAAAATTTCTCAAAAATAATTCGAGCGATCTAAATAGTGCCTTGAAAATTTCATAGCTCAATTGCATTAAGAAGAAAATAAAATTAATCTCTGCAGATTTTTTCACGTTAAGAAAAGCGCAAATAAAGGTGGGTTTTGAATTTTGACATTGCTAAGAAAACACAATTCAAAAATCAAATAAAACTAATTTTATTGTGGTAATGACGCCATGCTAGCTATTTCAAGTTGAAGTCCAATTCAAAAAAATTGTAAAAATTGAAAACGAACAATGTCAAAACCATAAGCTTTGACAAAAAAATGAAGAATCCGAGCACTATACACAGCGAAAAATCGAAAATGACGTTTTAGTGGTCATAAAAAGCTCTACAGTTTGTTTCTTTTCCCATGCAAAGATAGATGGATAAAGTGTAAAGAATTTTTAAACTCATTTCTTAGGGGGGTGAGATGAAAATTATGGGGCTCGAGCCCTCGGGTGACAGAGGGGGGGACATAGAGTGAGT
Organism: Trachelipus rathkii; assembly: GCA_015478945.1. Taxonomy (NCBI): domain Eukaryota; kingdom Metazoa; phylum Arthropoda; class Malacostraca; order Isopoda; family Trachelipodidae; genus Trachelipus; species Trachelipus rathkii. The sequence continues at coordinate 32,290 of JABUQX010076470.1, forward strand.
GATATAGACGATAATTTTAATATTAAGTTGAAAATAAAAATCAAAAAGATATCCTTTTCTTCATAAAAATCAAATATTCTTAACAACAAATGATTGATAAGTGTTGTTTTTTGATTAATTGTTGTAAGCTTGCTGGGACATGAAACACTCATTCAAGCCATTCTGTTAGGCTATTCTTCTCCTGTAGATGAAAAAGTATGTTTTTGA